>LBNU01019809.1:0-18952 GCA_014162995.1 Artemisia annua
TAATATGATAAAATGAGTTCATGAGATCATTTGGCTAGATAATGAGCTAGGTTATAATGATGCTAGGAGCTTGTAATATTGGTTTTGTTGGATCAAGATGTATGTTTAGATTGAAAACGGACTAAATGAGTTAAGTGGTATTAAAAAGGCATGAATTGAGTTGTAAACGAGTAGATGAATTAAATAAACCATTTGGCATGTATTAAAAGTATCCGTTTGGTGAATGGGCTAAATTTGACTCAAACGGGTCAAACCAGTCGTAACCAATCACTAATTTATATGAAATTACCTACTCTTGAATGATAAATATGAATCGGGTGAAGTATCATATAGTATTTAAATTTGAACTATTAATTTGAGCTAGTAATGACAAAATTAAGGGGGAATTGAACAGGGGACTTGTTCTTCTCAAATAGGAAGCTCTAGTCTCATCTGAGTTTTTTAGAATCTGTATATTACATAACCTTAATAACATTAAACCGACCGAACGAACACCCCTAGTTTCATTATATGTTTTAAGCTTGAATCTTTGTATTGTTTGCAGATGCTTATGCCAAGGATGCCGTGGGAGACAGACTTAGATGGTTGTGTTATTATGATTTAATGTTTTTAAGACAATCATGATTTATGTTGATGGATTTTAGTATGGTTTAAGTTTCCAAGACAATTTATCTTTATCTTCTGTAAACAACATTATTTGTTGTTGACCCTCATAAAGACTTTGGTTGCTTGAGTTATCTCTTGATCGTTTCATATTTAACCTATTTGCAGCTTACACACAAATAATTTACCGGGACAAGAGAAAGATTTCTGTTTCTAGAAAGTGGATTTGATGAATCTGTAAATGTGATGAAGAACAAGGGAAAAGTAACCATCCCTTTGTTTTTGCCTACGATCGATGTTATTCTTTACATACGTATATGGAATCCTCCATATACTAGAAACTGATTCATGGGGTTTTAAGCCTAAAACCAATTAATGATAAGCCCACCATAATACAATAAGCTCAAGTGCTTATAATAATAAGCCCAATCATTAATTACCAAGCATAATAACCCCAAATAACATTTAAGAATTACGCTGCGTTCTCAAGTTTAGGATAATAGGAAAAGAAAAGAAGGGCAAGGCAAAGAAAGAAAAGAAAGGATATCAGACAATCTTGTTTGTGTTCTTGAGTCAGACAAAACAGAAAGGAAATGCTAGGAAAGGGTGTACAATTCATGTTCTCAAGTTGGGAAGGAAAGTAATATAAATATGACGGTTTACTATAATGCCCCTCTTGTGTATTAGCCTTTTGTTACACGATAAAATCATAATCATTCAAGTGTAACTTCTAAATTGTTAGCCTGGTGATACATTCATATGTATAATGTGTAATATATAATGCATAATGAACTCATGGATATATAAAATTTGTGGGAAGCAAAACTAGATAAATGCATTCATGTTTTGATGATCAAAATAATATCAAGACACTTGCAAGAGATTAAACCACTTCAGCAATTGAAGTGTCCATGGAAGCTATTAACTACTTCAAACAACACTACCAACACAAAAGGGAAATAAGGCAACATATATGACAATGTTAATGGAAGCTTCCAAGCACTTCAAACCAAACTACTAGCACAAAAAAAGAAACACGTCTTCTGAGATGTACGCGCCCAAAATAACCAAAAGTATGAACCACGAAACAAGGATAGTAACCCGCATTTCATTATGAGCACCAAAAAGTTCACATGTGATAAAGGTTCTTCATTCAACTATGTCATCATTGTTGCAAGGATACTAAGCCGCATTTCATTAGGAGCTGCAAAAAGTGCACGTGTTTTATCTGGATGATCAACGAGAAAAATATATGCACTTGGTATCTCGTGTTTTTTTAAACCCATGAGTTCTAGTAGTTTGTAGATTTCCCCCTCTGAATAGACATGTGGGCGAGAATTTTCCATTGCCTAATTAAGAGACCAACGACAAACCTTAAAAAACAATTATTGAAATTAAGATTCTAGTAATATATATAAGGAAGAGTCACTACCTTAGTACTTCTGTCTATAGCACTCGATATATTATCAAGGGAACTCGTAATCTTAGAGATAAATACATCCTCTTCTTCTAACTTCCTCTTTTTGCTCTTTGGTGTTATTTTGACTGGAGCCTTCACTTCAGATGTAACCTTAACATCGTCACACTTACTGAAATTTTCAATTCCAATATCATTGTTCTCAAACAACTGATCAGTTTCATCGAGTTCATCAACCGTTTCCGTTGTTTTCTCATTTTGTTTCATTCTGTTGTTTTTTTCCTTTGCTGTTACAGAACCTTCACCTGTGGCCCTATCTTTAGCAAACAATTCCAGCATCTCATTGTAATGGCGAATTGGTTTGGTCCTCAACTTTGCAGCTTCGGGCTTTTCCTGTTTATACCAAATAGTCAGTTTGTGATTATAAAGAAGTAACGAAAATTAAATGCAAAGTGTATGTACCTTGATTAAAGCTTCCCAAACTTCATCTTCTGCATTCATTAACTTAGTAATTGGATCCCATGAAAAGCCACTTAAAGATGCACCACGAAAAATGTCATTGTACTGATAAAAATGTGCTTTGAGCGTTTTTAGCCGGTTCTGTAAATGGACTTTTCTGATCTCCAGTTTAAGACTTTTACTTAGCTCCTCGACCATATTCGTGTAAGCCTGGGAAGTAAAGGAGCCATCTAGCCTGTTACCATTTTCTTTTTCTTTGAGCATCGCCTCAATGAATGCATCATCCATTTGATGGGTCCAAACAAGTTGCTTTGCGGTAGTTCCATCTTTTTTCGCCATGGTTTCTTGCTGCATTTTTTTCATGATACACTGAATATATAATGAAGTAATTTTAACATCAGTCACTAATCAAACATAATAACCACTTAATATATTACAAGCAAAAAGAATGTCTACACATTACAAGTGGTACAAATATTAACTAATCAGGTTCCAACTTAATACATGACAACAAAACACCATTAACTAATCAGATTCCAACTTCAAGAACTAGAATAAAAGATTGAACTACTAATTGGACATATTAATTTCGTTGTTCGGGTGCAACAAATATTCATTCCACATTTCATTTGCAATTGAGTTTCTTATTTCTTCTCCACCATCATCTATGCCTCTTGGAGCATGGGGCTCTTCATCTTGTGGTGCATTTAACAACTCATGCATCACTTCATCTTCAAGTTCTCTATCACGATCCTCCTCGAGTAAAAAGTTATGGAGGATACAACAAGCCAAAAATATGTTTGAATGTGTTTCACATGAGTAAAAAGGTTCAGTTGTGCTTCTAATTATTGGAAACCTTTTCTTCAAGACGCCAAATGCTCGTTCAATAGAGTTACGTAATGATGCGTGACGAAGGTTAAACAGTTCTCGTGAATTTTGTGGTGCACGAGCCGAATACTCCTTTAAATGATATCTAACTCCTCTATAAGGTGCTATGAGTGCACTCCTATGGGGTAGTCCTCCATCAACTAAATAGAAACATACTAGAATTAGTCTAACTATTAACAAAATTGTAAGTATACCAAACTCTTAGTTAATATATTATTGTTAGGAATAAGAAGCTTATCCTCTCTAGTGAGGGCATTTTTTAGTATTCTCGAATCTGATGCCGTGCCTTCCCATCCACTCAAAACGTATGTGAACTTTAAATCAAATGTACAAGCAACTAATACATTGATTGTCGGATATCCCTTACGACCACGATATCTCGGAGCATCATTACTAGGTACTCTCACACGAACATGTGTTCCATCTATTGCCCCTATACAATCCTTGAAAAAAGGATAAAATCTCTTTTTTTGTTGAATTTCTTTCTCGACAGTATCACCACTAGGTTGTTTAATATAGTGATCTTCTAATGATATTATCGCATTCAAAACTCTATGGAAATGCCTACTTGTAGCTGATCCAGAACGACGGTAACACCATGAAACGAAACGGTTTCTAAAGTCGTTTCCTACGATATGTAAAAACCTAGCAACTTGTTCTTCAATTGTCATACGTTGAGTTGGTCGCAAACCACCATCACTCTCTAACTTTTGACACAATATCTTAAAAGCATTCTCACTCATACGGATAAGGTCACGACATCTACCACTTGTGGAGTGGTCGTTCAACATCTCCTCCCAAACTTGTTGTCTATGCAACATTGATTCTCGAGTGGGTACATTCATACAATTTCTGTTTCGATATCTACGATGTGCAATAAGAGCCACCACTATGCAAACCACATGAACTGCAATTAAATGTTGAGTTCTTGCCACCAAATATGTGTTATCATCCATTGCTATGGTTGATTTCTATAAAAGGATTGAAATATTTTTAGATATATAAAGTATTAGCCAATGAAAGTATTCAAGCATGAGACTAATTTAGGACCTTTCCATGTATCTATTTATTCAATTACGAGATAAATATCACTACCTGTTATATATACATCACATTCATATATACCATATAATGCCTATTAAAAACCACCAAATAACATTGGGCCAAACTTTTTATATGAATATTGATTATGTTAGGTCACCATGTTAAGCATACTCAACCATAGATTCATGAATGAATGAGAAACTAGAAGAAGAGAGAAGATACTAGAATAAGAAAGAAGAAGATGGAAGGAACTCTAAAAATGATGTAATGAAAATGATAATAGCATTAAGAGAACCAACACCCTCTAATGAGGGTTTACATCTTCTTATATAGGGAGTCCAAGGGTCACTAGACCCTTCTTACTATTTTACACATTTGGCCCTTGGACTTCCACATGTTGTGACATTACATCTTAAACTTACATTACCAAATGATTAAATGCTAGACATAAAGATATTAAAGTAGCAACCTATTACAAACTAATGACCGACACTTCGTAANCGGAGTGGGCATATGGACTTAAACAAAGACCTTGTTTTTATATTAAATAAATGTGTTATTGAAATTGTGAACATCTTAATAATTTGGTATTTTGAAATAAAGTAAACTTTTAAACATCACTTTGTGTTGTTTCTGTGATTATGAAAAGATCCTCGAAGTAACACCCAAAAGTTTTCCGCTGTTAAATTAAAGTCTTCCGCTGTTATTTTAAAAAGTCTTCCGCTGTCATGGTTAAATTTTGGGGGTGTTACATACAAGCAGCTAATACATTGATTGTCGGATATCCCTTACGACCATGATATCTCGGAGCATCATTACTAGGTACTCTCACAAGAACATGTGTTCCATCTATTGCCCCTATACAATCCTTGAAAAAAGGATAAAATCTCTTTTTTTGTTGAATTTCTTTCTCGACAGTATCACCACTAGGTTGTTTAATATAGTGATCTTCTAATGATATTATCGCATTCAAAACTCTATGGAAATGCCTACTTGTAGCTGATCCAGAACGACGGTAACACCATGAAACGAAACGGTTTCTAAAGTCGTTTCCTACGATATGTAAAAACCTAGCAACTTGTTCTTCAATTGTCATACGTTGAGTTGGTCACAAACCACCATCACTCTCTAACTTTTGACACAATATCTTAAAAGCATTCTCACTCATACGGATAAGGTCACGACATCTACCACTTGTGGAGAGGTCGTTCAACATCTCCTCCCAAACTTGTTGTCTATGCAACATTGATTCTCGAGTGGGTACATTCACACAATTTCTGTTTCGATATCTACGATGTGCAATAAGAGCCACCACTATGCAAACCACATGAACTGCAATTAAATGTTGAGTTCTTGCCACCAAATATGTGTTATCATCCATTGCTATGGTTGATTTCTATAAAAGGATTGAAATATTTTTAGATATATAAAGTATTAGCCAATGAAAGTATTCAAGCATGAGACTAATTTAGGACCTTTCCATGTATCTATTTATTCAATTACGAGATAAATATCACTACCTGTTATGTATACATCACATTCATATATACCATATAATGCCTATTAAAAACCACCAAATAACATTGGGCCAAACTTTTTATATGAATATTGATTATATAGCACCACAAGTAGCTAATAAAACAAGCAATCCATAGAATAACATTGAAATATATTTCAGATCTATGAATTTTACAACAAGAAAGAATACAAATATTATATAAGAAAAAAACGATTACCCCAAAGATGAAAACACAGTTGATTGATGTGAGTTGGTGTAGCCGTAGGAGAGAATGAGAGATAATAGTACAAGTGAGAAGTACTTATATGATTCACTAGTTTTTTTTGGGGTAGTATTGTCTTTTTACAAAAAAAAAATAAGATCTTTCATTTACTTTCCTAGGCAATCAGCCCAAAAATGGGCGGAAAACTTTGGTCCAAAATTTCCCTCCAATTTCCAATGTAAACACTTTCTTTTCCTTCTTATAAAAACTTAAGAACACAAGATTATGTATATTTCCTAGCATTTGCTTTCTTTTCCTCTCAGACACTAACTCGAGATTCAATTGTTCCTAATAACAAGTATCTACTCTGAATTTTAACAAGGTTGAGTGGTAGACGGGTTCAAAAAGATAGGGTTTGACAATGACTTGAGAAGCATAGATAAACCCTATTGACTGTTGGAATGACTTGACCTCCAAAAAGATTTCCTCAAGTTGGACCTGTCATCAATCTATCCATTGTATAACAAATATACAAATAATAAATCTATCAACCAATCATAGCCATGAAGAACCCATAAATGTCATAGAAGAACCCATACATGTCATAGAACTTATTAACCAATCATAGCCACCCATTTATATTTTCCACCGTTTTTTTCAAAACAACATATCTTGCAAACGGTAAATCTTCAAGCTACAAAAAAAATACTATCGCGACGAGAATTAAATGATCTTTCTATAGATATGCATTGTTATATACTTTCGACGAATTTTTTTTTTCGACGAACTTTTTTTTTGTTAATTTCCGCCCAGAAAGAATCATATATGATTCGATTCTTACGAATCATATATGATTTGTTAAAATCGAATCATATATGATTCTTACGAATCATATATGATTTTTCTGGGCGAAAAAAATAAAGTTCATCGAAAAAAAAGTTCGTCGAAAGTATATAACAATGCATGTCTATAGAAAGATAATTTAATTCTCGTTGCGATGGTATTTTTTTTGTAGCTTGACGATTTACGGCTTGCGAAATATTTAAGTTTTAAAAAAAGGGTAGAAGTTTATTTTTTTATTTTGATAAAAAAAATGAGTGGCTAAGATTGTTTGATGTGTTCTATGGTAAAAGTTGGATCTATAAAGAACTTTTGGCATAAGCTAATAATTACTAAACCAATAAAGAACTATGGTTTACCAAACTAATATATAATGTACTATTTTTGAAAGTCCAATACATTGTTGGTCCCTTTTTCTTGATTAAAGTTAACTACAAAGTTAATCTAACCAAATTTCATAGTATAGCAATGTAATGATTAACAACTTAAAGTAAATAAACGTAAAAGTTTAAGAGACAATATTTTTCCACGTTTAACTCTTTATTAGAAATTAATCAAAAGAATTATACCCAAGTGTTTGCGGAACAACACTTGGGATTGAAATGACAAGTATGGTGTGTTACTCCTCACTAAACTTAAGCTAAGCTTAAGTAACAACTAAAGGTACATCCAAGCTAATCTCAGGTACTAAGTTGTTCTTTGGAGGAGTAAAAGTGTTTGTGAATGTCTAAGCATTAATTGCACAAACTTAAACTTATACTCCTCGTTTATGATCCTATTTATACACAAGTATAATACAACATTTTCCTAAAAGACAAAGATGACATAAGTCTATATTGGACAAAATGCATAGGCATTTTGTCACTGTTACACATGACTATAAGAAGCAAAAGACAAGAATACTTTCTAATCTTCAGTGTTGACAACACTCTTGGTTTTATACCCATTCAGGGAAAGTTTGACCTTTGCCTGATAAGGACTCTTCCTTATCCATTCAAACTATCCCGCCTAATCCCGCCTTTACTTCAGTCTGTGTATCTTCAGTCTCTGAAGTTCAGTCTTCTTAGTTGGTGAGGAGTCTTGGGATTCAGTGAGTTATTGTCATCACCCACTGAATCCATCACCTTCTTCTTTGGCTTAGGTGCCACTCACTGAGAGTCCGCCTCACTGAATGGAAACCTTTCTTCATAGGTTCATCCTAAGCATCCTAAAGGTGACTCACTGAGCGACTGTTCACTCAGTGACTTGATTGCGTTCAAGGATATTAAACACTTAGGTTATTTTATGTTCAAATCCTAGTTAGAGGAAGCTTAATTCAGTGACCCAATAGTCTCCCCTATTTGGATATACAAATAGCCTAAGTGTTTTATGGTTCAGTGTGAGTGAGCAAAGGTCTTCTTCTCACACTGAGTGTTTATGTAATTGAATAGGACATTGATAAATAACAAAAACTTCATTGTTCATAATTGTTACTGTTCCTAAGAAAAATTACAAAACAACAAAAGGATAGATGGTGTTGCAGATTCAGATATTCAGTTTGTATCAAAGGGCTTCAAGCTTTGTTCTCTTTGATTGGAGTTCATGTTTGTCAAGATGCTCTTCAATCTTGGCTTTTAGGTCCAGGCAGAACCTCATATTCTCAGCACACTTAATTGGAGAAGCCATCATGAAGTATCCAATCATAGCCTTGATTCCAGCCTTATCAATGTCAGACCACCTTTGGAAGGAAGGATTGCCAAATTCATCAGTGAAGCAGAGCCCTCTTTCAGGTTGTTCGAGAACCAGGTTGTTCACGAACTTAATCCCTTTAGGAAAAGTTCTGTCACAGTCTAGCCCCGACACTTTAATCTCAGGCTCCAACTCCACAAGCTTCTTTTTTCTTTTTAAGGATTTTGAGGAAGCCGCCTGAGTTTTTGGTTCAGGGAGGGGAGCGGGAACACCAAGAGCTTCAGGCAACTTTTGCAGCTTCTCGTATCTTAGCTTTAGTGATTTCAGCAATTCAGGAACTGTTGGATCGATATACTCTGATCAAACTATTTATATAGCTTGTTAAAGTTTAGTAGCCTTGGATAAATCCTAATCTACTAACAATGAAACACTGAATTACTCTATTAAGTATGCGGAATTACTTAACAAAGCTAAGAAGAATAACAAACTTGAATACTTTATATTATCACCTTGAATCTGCTTAATGAATACAGATTCACAACCCTAAATAAAGTTTATCGAACTTTATCTTCTCTAAAACTCTCTAACTAATAACAATGACTTAGGGATCCTTTTATAGGCACAAGGAAAACCCTAGTCGGTTTACAATACTTGAACGACAAGTATACAATCCCTAACTAATAGAATATTCTAGATAAAATAACTCTTTAGTCTTTATCTTCAAACGATTTAGTCTTTATCTTTATTTAGCAGTACTTTGACCTAGTCAACGAGCAGCACCTTTGATAACCAGCAGTACTTTGATCAACAGCAGTACTTTGAACAGCACTTTAATTATTTCAGCAGTACTTTGACTTTATAACCCAACAGGAACCACTACATTTTGCTTCTTGGCAATGATTGGGCACAGCTCATCCAGTTCAGAGATTCCAAACTCAGAGAATTTGAAGGGCTTATGAATATCAAGGATTCTTTTGTCAGCGCCCCTGAAGACAGTGACAATAGCAGGTTTGGTGTTGCGGTGAATATGAACATCAATAATTTGTTCAGGCTTCAGTCTTTCATTCATCACCCAATTATACCTGTCAATCCTATCTTTTCTGATCTGAGCATCCCTTTTAAGCTTTTCTTCCCTTTCCTTCTTCAAGGCTAACATCTCAGCTTCCTGAGCCTTCTTAAAGACCTCACCTCCTTTTATGTCTTGAAGAGCCTGAGGCTTTAGTCCAATCTTCTTAGCCTCTTTATTAACCACAGCAATGAGGGCAGGCTTGCTTATCCTTTCTTCTTCAGCCACTTTCTTCAACCGTTCTTCTCTTTCTATATAAGCCTAATTTCAGCCTCAGTAAGATAATTGATGACACCATTTATATCATAAGGAACTTTGACTGGTTCATCAGGATCACGCCTAACAATGGAAGAGGAAGCAACTAATTTAGTTTCAGGCTCAGGTTCTTCAACAAGAATGCCTTTGCCTCTGTCATGCTGGCTTGTTGAAGGAACAGTTGTTTCAGGAGACTTAAATGAAGAGATAGGAGTAGCCTGAGTTACATGCTCCCCCTCAGTGTGAGAAGAGGCTTGTTTAGCTGCCTTAGGTTGGATGTTTGAAAGTTCAGGCACTTCAGTGGCAGAAGCTTCAGTGACCCTCTCCCTCTCAACTGTTGCTGGAGCCATAGTAAGAGCAAGAGTTGGAGTGCTCACTGAGGCTGAGGGAGCAGTGGTACCTATGAAAGCCTGGAAGATCTCAGACATCATGGACTTAACATCTGAGGTGTCCTGCTGAATGATAGAGACTTTAGCTTCAAGAGAGGTCTGAGCACCTTCAAAAGCAGACATACGGACTAAATGAGTTAAGTGGTATTAAAAAGGCATGAATTGAGTTGTAAACGAGTAGATGAATTAAATAAACCATTTGGCATGTATTAAAAGTATCCATTTTGTGGATGGGCTAAGTTTGACTCAAACGGGCCAAACAAGTCATAATGTGCAAATTGAACTCAACATACTTCATGAACGTCTAATTGAGTTGGCCCTAATGAAAATGTAATGATGAAATGAGATAAAATGAATTACTATGCATTTTTGGAATTTGGTTAGTAAGTGTTGGATAATCTTGACATGAAAGAGTCGTTTTATGAGTTTGTTATTAGATAGTGTCCGACTGTCCGTAATCTTTAAATTTCAGTGTCGAGCAAGTCGTTTATAGCTCCTTCTTAGAAAATTATGTGAGTCCAATGTTAGTTTGTTAGTGTATGTTTATATTGATGGTGATGATGTTCCAATTGTTAAAAGAAAGGCTTTTCAATTGCAATGTATTTTTATGATAATACTTAANGTTTTCTAATTGACCCCACTATGTTTTAAGCGGCAAAAAAGAAAACAGAAACACAGAAGCAGACGACTTCGCTTCGCACACTTAACCCTTTCAACTTCACACATAAGGTTTGCACATGATCCTTTTATTAATTGATCATATGCTTTTCTTATGATAATTCTAAGTATGTAATCATTTTATTTATGTATTTGATTGTCTTTTGATATATAATTGCTTAAAACCCCCAATTTTGTGGTTTAGAAATTAGGGATTTGTTTCTGTGGTAGAGACTATGATCACCCCTGTTTTTATAGCTCTTTAAAAATCTAAAACCTTGAATTTGAATCTTTAGACCTTAGTTAGTCACTAAATTATTAAATTGTAAGTAGTTGAATTTTATGAGTGCATCTTTTTAGTTTTATACTTGATTATCATTAGTTCTATACTTGCGAAGTTCGTGATGTTGTAATGATATTTCTTTTTAGGTTGAATGTTGGGTACGAAAGGAACATATTTAATCTTTATTTTTTGGCTTAACTATATATAGCTTATGAGTTAGTTGTTTAACAGATTCTATTATTTATTTGCAGGTGCAAGTCGAGCGTTCACAAGTTCCTGATGATGAAACACAATGGCATTTGTGATCAATTTAAAAGTTATGTGCTTGTATTTTGGAAAGTTAACATGGAGGTATGCTTATTAGATGGTGTTTGCTAGAATGGTTTCAAGATTTCGCTAGATGATGTAGTTTCTTTTGGTCGTGTTGGATGTTGCTAGCTACTGATGTACAATGGTTTCAAGATTTCGCTAGATGATGTAGCTACTTATGGTGTACAGCTCTTTTGTTAGTTTCTTTTGGTGATGTTGCTAGCTACTGATGTAGAATGGTTTCAAGATTTCGCTAGCTACTGGTACAGCTCTTTTGTTACACTCTGTTCCCGAGTATAAAACGGAAAGAAAATAGATGGAGAGGAAAAAAGGAGTGAAGTAAAGAGGAGAGTAATAAGAAATTATTTTTTTATCTTGTGTTCCCGAGTTGGAAAGAAAAGAGAATGAAGTAACAAAAAAAAGAGCTTTAAAATCAACACCACTCCATTTCATCCCAATTTGGGAAGTAAATTAGGAGAGTAATTTTGATGTAATTTACTATCCTTTACTTTCCTCTCCCCTCCTAAAAAATCTCAGGAACACAATTTTTTTTTACTACCATCCCAAACCTTTCTCTTTCACTCCAAAAAATAAACTCGGGAACAGAGTGTTAGTTTCTTTTGGTGATGTTGCTAACTAGTGATGTAGAATGGTTTCAAGATTTCGCTAGCATATGTAACTACTGATTGTGTATAGCGCTCCATTTCATCCTAAACGTTGCTAGGCGAAAGTACTTTTGTATTGGCTGCGGCCTTTGTTCTAATCTTTAATGAAGTCCATCTTTTACAAAGGTATGTTTCTAGATAGAATTTTATTTTACTTTGTCAGTTTGAAAAAAATGTTCGGCCCCATTTATCTATAATTCTTGGCTCCGTCCCTAGGCATGGCGAAACACAGGAGGCACAGACTTGTTCGTTCCTATTAATAATGTTAATTTATGCCCGTGTATGTTCGTTTATGTTTGCTCAGCTATGTTCGTTTAGGTTCATTTACAGGCCATGGCTTGTCCAGGTTGTTACATTATATGTTTTAAGCTTGTTATAATTTCCATATCTTTGTATTGTTTGTAGTGGAGCTGTGGGACTGGGACTCTTCCTGTTGTCTGCTTCTTGCTGCTGTCTGCCTCTATGTTACAGAGTTGCGATCCCTTAAAAAGGGAAAAAAATTAAAAAGTCTAGAAAGGCAATAAACTAGTGTCACGTGTCCCCCACCAATTCCCTCCTTTTTTCCTTTAATATTTTTGGTTAGAGGATATTTTGGTCATTTACCTCATTTTTTTAATTACACCCCAAATTTCAAACGCAAATAACTTTTAAACGACAAACTTTTATAAAAAACCGATTTCACCACAATTTTTTAAATTTAATTCTCTTTAATTTAGTATAAATATTGTTAATTGTTTCGAAACTTTTTTTTTTTACATATTTATTGGATAATGATTTTCTTGATGTTTTTGTTATTTTCGACCCTATTTTTTACCTTAAAAATTGCCGAATTATAAAATACTTCAAACACAAAAGTTTTAGATATCGGTTCACTCTTTACCCAGAAATTTGAATCACTCAATTTCGATATGATATGAGTGAGATANTATGTTTGCTCAGCTATGTTCGTTTAGGTTCATTTACAGGCCATGGCTTGTCCAGGTTGTTACATTATATGTTTTAAGCTTGTTATAATTTCCATATCTTTGTATTGTTTGTAGTGGAGCTGTGGGACTGGGACTCTTCCTGTTGTCTGCTTCTTGCTGCTGTCTGCCTCTATGTTACAGAGTTGCGATCCCTTAAAAAGGGAAAAAAAATTAAAAAGTCTAGAAAGGCAATAAACTAGTGTCACATGTCCCCCACCAATTCCCTCCTTTTTTCCTCTAATATTTTTGGTTAGAGGATATTTTGGTCATTTACCTCATTTTTTTAATTACACCCCAAATTTCAAACGCAAATAACTTTTAAACGACAAACTTTTATAAAAAAACCGATTTCACCGCAAATTTTTAAACTTGATTCTCTTTAATTTGGTATAAATCTTGTTAATTGTTTCGAAACTTTTTTTTTTACATATTTATTGGATAATGATTTTCTTGATGTTTTTGTTATTTTCGACCCTAATTTTTACCTTAAAAATTGCCGAATCATAAAATACTTCAAACACAAAAGTTTTAGATTTTGGTTCACTCTTTACCCAGAAATTTGAATCACTCAATTTCGATATGATATGAGTGAGATATCGCACGTTAAAGATGACGTTTTAGTCATATTTGTTGCACACAAGGTGTGTCTGATGAAATGTCTTGCTTAGATTTTTAGTGTTAAAATTGCGTTAAATGCACTAATTTTTGTACCACAACGCATCATTAATCATTTTATTAATGCAAGATTCAAAACGTGATGTTTTTTAATCGTTATTTTTTTTAACAAACTGATGAACCTATTATAACATAATAGCTAAAAGTCAATAACTGATGAACCAAAAACAACTAATGTTCATCAACTAAAAAAGCATAAACTAACTGATGAACCTATAACCTATGATAACACAAATAAAGTAACTGATGAACCTATAATAAAAATTGATGAACCAAAGTAACTGATGAACATTTTGTTCATCAGTTACTCTGGTTCAGCAATTTTTATTGTAACATTTTGTTCATCAGTTACTTTGGTTAATCAATTTTTGTACTAAAAATTGATGAACCAAAGTAACTGATGAACACTGATGAACAAAATGTTCATCAGTTACTTTGGTTCATCAGTTACTTTGATTCATCAATTTTTATTGTAACATTTTGTTCATCAGTTACTTTGGTTCATCAATTTTAATGTTCATGAATAAAAATTGATGAACCAAAGTAACAGATGAACAAAATATCTTTTTTAAAAATCAATTAATATGGTTCATCAGTTAAAAAAAAGTTTTTGAATCTTACATTAATAAAATGACTAAAGGTGCATAGTTGTACAAAAATTAGTGCATTTAACTCGATTTTAAGACAAAAAATCTAAGCTAGACATTTCATTAAACACGTTGTGTGCAACAAATATGAGTAAAACGTCATCTTTAACGTGTGATATCTTACTCATATGACATTAGATTTGAGTGATTCAAAAACTTTTGTAAAGAGTAAACCAAAATCTATAATTTTCATGTTTAAATTTTTCACGATTCAAAATTTATGATGGTAAAAAATAGGTCCGAAATTGTCTGTAAAACGTCATCTTTAACGTGTGATATCTTACTCATATGACATTAGATTTGAGTGATTCAAAAACTTTTGTAAAGAGTAAACCAAAATCTATAATTTTCATGTTTAAATTTTTCACGATTCAAAATTTATGATGGTAAAAAATAGGTCCGAAATTGTCAAAAAAATCAAGAAAATCAAGACCCATTTGATATGTAGAAAAAAAAGTTCGTAATGTTCAACAAGATTTTTACCAAATTAAAGAGGATTAAATTATAAAAATTATGATGAAATCGGTTTTTTTTTCTAAAAGTTTATCGTTTGAGAGATATGTGCGTTTGAAATTAGAGGTGGAAAAGCAAAAAAATGGGTCAAAAGACCATTATACCCCTGACGAAATTATTGTATAATTTAGGGTGGGGGACACGTGTCACTCTATGAATGTCTTTCTACACTTTTTAAATTTGTCTCACTTTGCAATAAATCCACCACGCTATGTTACATTATATGTTTTAAGACAATTAATGGATTTGTGGTTTTAAGACAATTTCTATTATCTTTTAAGTAATTGTATTAATGTATGCGGCTAATCTCTTAAATCACGGTGCTTTAAATTATGGTTTAAAATCTTAAACTATTTGTAAATCTTATTTTTGGGGAAAAAAAAACTGTGGATCCCCCAATAAGGTTTTAATTACGTTTCGCGGTCAACATGGAACATTTCCTCTACAGATCAGGTGTGTATAAGCAAGTAAAAAAAGTTGTGAGTCAATTTATAAAATGAGGCGACTTGATAGCAGATCAAGGATGCTGGTAAATTTTTTGACTATACTTATCATACGTTTCAGGTCGTGTAAAGAAGTTGGACTACGCGAGGCTCTTGCTCAATTGACATTTTCTGGTGTAATGAACTTCAATGACATTGAAATAGTCGAAAAATATGTAACTAAAAGCAAGTCCCGTGACCTATCCAGCTTCGACCCGTACAAAACATATCAGTTGTAAAAGGTAACCCAACCCAGCAGACACCCAATGTACTCCCTCCGTCCCATAATATATGTTCATTTTAACTTTTTCAAAGTCTTTTGATTCCGACTTTGACCTTCATTATTTTTTTTCGGGTTATATAATACTTGATGTAAAATATATAAATGGATTTGTGTTTTAAATGCATTTTCATTGTTATACTTTTTATCAAGTAACATATAACACGAAAAAAAATTGTTAAAGTCAAAGTCGGAAAACAAAGACTTTGAAAAATAGAAAATGAACTTATATTTTGGGACGGATGGAGTAACACCTCTAGTGTCAATCATACCTCTGAAAGAAGTCTCTCTCTTTCTTTACCAAGTTTTCCAAGATGAGCTTCAGACGCGGAAATGCCACCCAAGGCCAGCATTCTTTCTTCAAGGGATGTAATCTCTTGATCGCACCCGGCTACTTTTGCCGCTATCTCCCGGCACCTCAAGTTGTCCTCAATATCACGTCAGAATTTATCTTGATAACTGTAAAACCCACATTTCCATGACATGATTTAATTACTAAAATACCCTCCATTTTGAAATTTTGAAGAATTAAGTACGTTTACCAAACAAGCCCGAAATCAAAAACGGTTGTTGTGCGATCACAAGCATGGACATGTAACTTCAAGTAAATGACATTTGAGCTACTACAACATTATTAGAACTCAAGAAGATGAAATTTGGACTAAGAAACAAATATTTCACGTTACGTGACCTAACGGGTCCAAAACTAATATAACATTGTACACTACTTATGAATGGTACAAATACTATTATCCTAAGTAAATTTTAACATAAATTGGTCAATGTTGACTTCCCTCCCCCTATTTTTGGCCGCCCCTTATGGGGATAATATCCCTTAAATTTTTGTCAATCACATTAATGTACATTAAAACCACAATTATCTCCATAATTACTTTGATCAAATTTAAATGCCATCTTTTCTTCCTCCTCCTCACACCATACGACACACACAACATTTTATTGTAACAAAACAACTAAACAAACCCTAAATACCACTCCATAACAATGGCGGCTGCATGCTCCTTTCTCCTCAAATCTTGTCAATCAAAAAGAAAAAGTGTGCAAAGGTGGCCTATACGTGTGGATTCATGGCGGTTATTCGAAGGGTTAATCTATTTCGATGTGATGTGTAAACGTGGGCTTGTTTTCGGACATGGGTACTTACTTCTGATCGAGGTTGGAGTGTTTCGGATTGGTTGGTTTATTCTCGATTCGTTATTAGCTTCTGGTTTTGAGTTCTTGTGTCCTTGATTCGTTCTTCATATCCGACTCAAGGTACCGACCTCTTTGTTCTTTTCACTCAACATGTATACTACATACTGTATCAATGTCAGACCACCTTTGGAAGGAAGGATTGCCAAATTCATCAGTGAAGCAGAGCCCTCTTCCAGGTTGTTCGAGAACCAGGTTGTTCACGAACTTAATCCCTTCAGGAAGAGTTCTGTCACAGTCTAGCCCCGGAACTTTAATCTCATGCTCCAACTCCACAAGCTTATTTTTTCTTTTTAAAGATTTTGAGGAAGCCGCCTGAGTTTTTGGTTCAGGGAGGGGAGCGGGAACACCAAGAGCTTCAGGCATCTTTTACAGCTTCTCGTATCTTAGCTTTAGTGATTTCAGCAATTCAGGAACCACTACATTTTGCTTCTTGGCAATGATTGGGCACAGCTCATCCAGTTCAGAGATTCTAAACTCAGAGAATTTGAAGGGCTTATGAATATCAAGGATTCTTTTGTCAGCGCCCCTGAAGACAGTGACAATAGCAGGTTTGGTGTTGCGATGAATATGAACATCAATGATTTGTTCAGGCTTCAGTCTTTCATTCATCACCCAATTATACCTGTCAATCCTATCTTTTCTGATCTGAGCATCCCTTTTAAGCTTTTCTTCCCTTTCCTTCTTCAAAGCTAGCATCTCAGCTTCCTGAGCCTTCTTAAAGACCTCACCTCCTTTTTTGTCTTGAAGAGCCTGAGGCTTTAGTCCAATCTTCTTAGCGTCTTTATTAACCACAGCAATGAGGGCAGGCTTGCTTATCCTTTCTTCTTCAGCCACTTTCTTCAACCGTTCTTCTCTTTCTATATAAGCCTGAATTTCAGCCTCAGTAAGATAATGGATGACACCATTTATATCATAAGGAACCTTGACTGGTTCATCAGGATCACGCCTAACAATGGAAGAGGAAGCAACTAATTTAGTTTCAGGCTCAGGTTCTTCAACAAGAATGCCTTTGCCTCTGTCCTGCTGGCTTGTTGAAGGAACAGTTGTTTCAGGAGACTTAAATGAAGAGATAGGAGTAGCCTGAGTTACATGCTCCCCCTCAGTGTGAGAATAGGCTTGTTTAGCTGCCTTAGGTTGGCTGTTTGAAAGTTCAGGCACTTCAGTGGCAGAAGCTTCAGTGACCCTCTCCCTCTCAACTGTTGCTGGAGCCATAGTAAGAGCGAGAGTTGGAGTGCTCACTGAAGCTGAGGGAGCAGTGGTACCTTTGAAAGCCTGGAAGATCTCAGACATCATGGACTTAACATCTGAGGTGTCCTGCTGAATGATAGAGACTTTAGCTTCAAGAGAGGTCTGAGCACCTTCAAAAGCAGACATACGGACTAAATGAGTTAAGTGGTATTAAAAAGGCATGAATTGAGTTGTAAACGAGTAGATGAATTAAATAAACCATTTGGCATGTATTAAAAGTATCCATTTTGTGAATGGGCTAAGTTTGACTCAAACGGGCCAAACAAGTCATAATGTGCAAATTGAACTCAACATACTTCATGAACGTCTAATTGAGTTGGCCCTAATGAAAATGTAATGATGAAATGAGATAAAATGAATTACTATGCATTTTTGGAATTTGGCTAGTAAGTGTTGGATAATCTTGACATGAAAGAGTCGTTTTATGAGTTTGTTATTAGATAGTGTCCGACTGTCCGTAATCTTTAAATTTCAGTGTCGAGCAAGTCGTTTATAGCTCCTTCTTAGAAAATTATGTGAGTCCAATGTTAGTTTGTTAGTGTATGTTTATATTGATGGTGATGATGTTCCAATTGTTAAAAGAAAGGCTTTTCAATTGCAATGTATTTTTATGATAATACTTAAGCCCAAAAGCCCATGTATAACTAATTGACCCCCCCCCCC
>LBNU01019811.1:4099-20889 GCA_014162995.1 Artemisia annua
AAGAGAGGACTTTCTTCTTGTTTCTATTGCCCCAGTAAATCTGCCCCCAAATCTCCCACATTTTCGCTTTTTTTTTTTTTTTTTTTTTTTTTTTTTTTTTTTTTTTTTTTTTTTTTTTTTTTGATGGAAATTGGTTATAAAGTTTGAATCTTTAGTTGTATTGGGGGTTGTAAGGATTTGAGTTATGGTTTAGTGATATTTGGGGTTGCGAGGATTTAATATTGTGGTTTTGATGTTTACTCGGTTATAAAGTTTGGATCTTTAGTGATATTGGGGTTTGTAATGGTTTGAATTTTGGGTTTTGATTGATGGGTGTGATGAATATGAGTTGTTCTTGAGGTTTAAGAGTTGAGGATGTGTGGTTATGAATTTTGATACAGTTTTAGTACGATTGTTAATTCTATACGACTGGGCGAGTGTATCTAGAACACCCTTTATTATTGTAAGTTAATGAGAATTTTAGTCCCGAAAATCATCGTTTACATTTTACAGGCTTGTCTAGGTTTATGATAATGGGTAACACTCTCATTTTACCCTTATCGATATTGAAACTTTGCTAGTGTGGGAAGTTAATGGGTATGTTAATGCGTTAAGCGTAGAGCTGGCATTCTGTCAGATAAGATTTGCAATAGTTGTACATATTTAGGAAGTGTTCAATTTTTTTGTTTTGTTATGATTATGGGATGGAGGGAATATTATAAGGCAGTTATTGTGGATCAAAATTGGTACCATGAGCACTTTGTGAAAACTACATTGGGGAAAGTAGGTTAGTTTAGCTTAAAGTTTGCTAAAAATGAGCTATTAGTATAGGAAGAAATTGCTGTTTTAGTTGATGGAATAACATTTTGCGTGTGGTACTTTGGATCGCACATGTTGCAAGTAGGTCATTTTTGCTTAAAAGTTGCTAAAATTGTTGCTATTTATATGGAAAGAAATCAATTTGCTTTTTGGGGTGGATGAAGTAATATATTGCGTGTGGTACTTTGGATAGAACATTATGGTTGTTAGGCTGTCAATTATGTACTAGCTTCGTAATTCTGATGTTGATCTAAAATTTGAAATTAAGTTGTTGAAATTAGTACAATTGTCAACCTTGTAATTAACAATGA
Organism: Artemisia annua; assembly: GCA_014162995.1. NCBI lineage: Eukaryota > Viridiplantae > Streptophyta > Magnoliopsida > Asterales > Asteraceae > Artemisia > Artemisia annua. The sequence continues at coordinate 5,209 of LBNU01019811.1, forward strand.
TGGTCAATAATCAATAAAACAAACTAGTCTATACTGGTTCTTACTGTCGTATAAATACTTTATTATTGCTGTTTACATTTGCTTTTATGCATTGACATGAAGAGATTTGCAGGTTCTTCCCTGATAAAGCCAAAATGTTAGCACAAGACATTCTAAATGAGCTTGTTAAGGTTCGTTTCATGACTCNTGTTTTGGCTACTGAAATTTCCTTTTTTTTATCAGTTGGAAAATTTCTGTTTCTCAATTTTGTTGATGATGTATTTGTTAAATATATATTTAGATAACTGATTTCTGTTATTTTGTAAATAAAGGAACTAAAAATAAGGCCATGCCCGGTTGTCTTTGCATCTTTTTCCGGTGGCCCAAAAGCTTGCATGTATAAAGCTTTGCAGGTAAATAGAACTTTCATCTTCACATCTAGTGTTATTTTACTAAGGGTTAGCTACTATAGAAAGAAACACACTATTAGCCGCTTTTCAGTTTGAATAAAAATGATGATGGTCAAAACCAATTCGGCAATATTCTTGTAGAAACGACCACTTTTGGTGGTAGACTACTCATTTGTCATGGTGGTAAATTTTTTGAAGTACGCTCTAAAATCGGACTCATATGGCATTTGGTTATTTAGTAATTAACCCTTTTCACAAAGGGTTTCATATGTTCTGATTTTTTTTACTTGGCATCTTTTTGGTGTAGTTAATGGACTCGATGGGTGAATCTCAAGGAAATCTGGTACGATTTTGACCTGTACTCCACTCTATTCCTTTGTATTGATTTTCTATTTGTGTGATTGAACAAAGTTCAAAATATTAGTTTTTATAGCAAGGTCTATTCAGCCAAACCATCAGTCACTCACGATTTGGGTTTGACCTAGAATGGTAATTTTGACTCGTTTACTTATGAGTGTTAATTTGTGTTGTATCTTATCTTGAACGGATCAAATAAATAAGTTAGCTGAAAAGGTGATAGATCAAATGGGTTGAAAGTTTCCCAAACTTTATATCTTATGCATACGTATTCTTAGAATGTTTTATTCAGTTTTGTTAATACTCCGTAATAATTTTAATAATGTTTGTATTTTCGTGATCATAATTACCACATTAGATTTAGTAATTCTGTTTTAAAGAAATGGACAAAGAAATGTTTGTGATCATAATAACCCAACCCAGCCTACTATTATATGACCCGTTCCAACTGAACCCACTGTACCCATTTCCCAGTGCCCCCGAGTATTATGGGCTACACTAATCTGAATGCTTGTTTCCTATTCTTAGGTGAAGGATGACTATCATCTCGTTAGAGAGTGTCTCTCTGGACACATATTTGATTCTTCCCCTGTAGATTTTACAAGTGATTTAGGCACCCGGTTTGCTCTTCACCCAAGCATTCTTAAAATGTCAAGTCCTCCAGTAATAGCAAAATGGATTGCAAATGGTATCTCGTCTAGTCTTGATGCTTTGTTCCTTACTAAATATGAGTCACAACGTGCAGAATATTGGCAGACTTTGTACGCAACTATAGTAAGTTTCTTTTAGTTGCTCGTTTCTCAAGTTAATCCTTTATCTTTTTTTATTCTTTCCATTTCTTATTTTGATAATAATGCAGAGCATGAGAGCACCATATCTAATACTTTGCTCAGAAGATGACGATCTTGCCCCTTATCAAATTGTGTGCAACTTTGCTCAGCGATTAGAAAGGCTTGGTGGTGATGTTAAATTTGTAAAATGGAGTAGCTCCCCTCATGTAGGTATGCTCCCCTGCACCCTTTATTTGTAGTTTTACGGCTATTATCAGTTCATTAATAGTTTGCCTGGATTCTTCCATTTATATTTTTAAACTTGTATTGTACGCATTATCAGATGACAACAAGAGAAATATGGGGCTGGGAGTCATTCCCCTGTATCTGCCCCACATTAAATATCATAAAGCTCCCCTTATGTAATACCAATTTTCCACAGGGATTAATTAAGCACATTTGTTTTTAAGAACATCCGGGTCCTTGGAAAATATAAACCAAATAAACTCTTAGTATGCTTTCAATAGCAAAAACACTTGTGCATATGCCAAGGATGGACTTATTTATGAGGTCAGGGATTCATGTTGCATGACCTGAGTTATTTTTTTTTTTGTCATGTAAACTATATAAACTAAGCTGTAATGATGCTATCCGAATATATAAATCTGTAATGGTAGTGCATACCAAGTTAGAAAAGGGGCCTGTCCACAACTGGTAGTTGCTCTTTTACTACAGTTTGAACAATTTAGGTGTCCAGAGACCATTGTAGGGAGTGTTTAGATTGCGTTTTGAAATTGATTATCAGGGTCTTTTGAATAAATGAACTTGTATTGGTTTGGACAAATAACCAGTTTTATACTAACTGCAGCAAAACCAATTATCAAAAAGGTAAAATAAGATTACCTAATTACCCTTTTTTAAGCCTAGTATGAAAGACTTGATTACCATCTTACAACTAGTTCGTTCTTTTTATCTTTCATGTATAATCCGCTAAATTATCAGAATTTGTCAAACAAGTAAATAACCATTTATCTCCAGTTCACAATCAACGGTGTGGTTCTGCTTATTCAAAGTGACATAATCACTTGCATAAACGCACTTCCAAGCACCCCCTTTACAAGCTTATAATATTTGAACAGGCTAACAATCACTAATGCAGGTCATTATCGAGATCATCCGGATGAGTACAAGGCTGCTGTGTCCGAGCTCCTAAAAAAGGCAGTATCAGTTTACTCACAAAGAACTCAACAAGTTAGTGGGTCCCACAGCCAGACCTCAGAACCGTTAAACCACTTAAGGGAAGCAGTTTCTAGTTCTAACCAATACCAAAGCTTCCATAGAATCACTCTCGATTTAAATGACCACTTTGTCGTTCCTGGCTCAGTCGAGTACCATGAAGGCAGAGACGTGGGGTCCATTCAAGACGAACATAAAGAACGTTTCATCCCACGATCATCACCACCAAAAGTCAACGCAAATGGGATTCTTGGTCAAATGCTCTTTGATGTTTGTGTCCCTAAGAATGTTGAAGATTGGGATTTAAAGTCATCGTCATCTTCCTATTCTACATTTGCTTCGGGTCGAAGACATTCACATTTTAATCCAATAAAATGTATCCGGAGATCGAGACTCTGATCACTTTCGGATACTTGTGTATTTTACTGAAAAGTTAAAAGAGTTGGTTTGAATAATAAGGGTTTTAAGTTTTAACATGAGATGTATATACACATATATTCGAGTTGCTGACCTTTTGTAAGCTATTCGCAATAAAAAGGAAATTTTGATAACTACTCTGATTCTTACGTATCTCTTATGTTGTATCATCAGTCTGCCATTTGCATCATGCAACACGACATCATTTTGTCTGGTACCTCATGGACCGGTCCTGGACGACTGGGTTAGCTCAGATCATTATATCTAGGTCATAACTTTTTACAAAAGCGTGTTCAGGATACGACAGGTTACACCAAAACCTGTAAATGATCGTACGTTAGTTGAACTTGGACTGTGCAGGGGTGTATCTAGGACCAACCCTGATTAAAAACATGCTCGATTAGGGTTGGTGTTAAGACTAGGCGTAAAATGGAGCTGTTTTGTGTAGTGTGCAGTGTGTACCAAATATCAGTTTGTAAATTATTTTGTTGAATGACTTCTAAAAAGCATGTTAATTATAATCATACATTTATGTCATTTTTATTTATTTATTTATTTATTTATTATTATTATTATTATTATTATTTTGAACTTGTTTATGTCATATTGATTAAATAGAAAGTTAGATAAAAGACATTATCTGTTGTTGTTGCTGTTTTCCATAGGTCTAGAAAAAAAGCTAGTTTTGACAAAGAGGATCACATCTACGAACACCACGGTCGTTCCCGTTTTTTTTTTTTTTTTTTTTTTTTTTTTTTTTTTTTTTTTTTTTTTTTTTTTTTTTTTTTTTTTTTTTTCCACCTATCTCACATGTCTCTAACGAAACTTGAACCCACAACCTCTAGGTTGATGGGCCACTCACGATCGTTGTCTGTTATTGTAACATTAGATGGGACATGTTGTGGTTGGATGGGTTTTAAAGCTATCAAATAAAGTCCATGAAGTCAGGAACATTATCCTTGCAAGTTTAAAATACCAAAATATAGGAGTATATGCCTTCGATTATAGTTTTTACTTGAATATAAGTAAAACAAACATATATTCTATGTCAAAACTTTCATCTACAATACGTACATATTATAACTTTAATGCAGTACAATCATGGACTTGGAAAAGGTTTTTAAAATACGATCAAAATGAGACCAATATTACAAGATATAATTACAATTTATTTATTTGCATAAGACTAAACAAAAGCTATAATCGATTGTTGGGTTAACCGTTTACTAATAGCAAAATATTTTTGCACGTTCTATACTTTTTTTCATTGAATAAGGTACTCCTTAGAGTAAGGATCAAATGAGAAGTAAAATTAAAATGAGAAAGGTGAGAAGAAACTACAGCCGCACATTTCAGATGCACCTAAAGAAATAGATGCATCTCCCCTTAAATTTCTCCTCCTCATTTGAAATGTGTGGCTCAAAATTTTTCTCATTCTTCTTATTTCAATTTCTCTTCTCACTAGATCCCTCCCCGTACTCCTTAAACATAAACGGAGACACAACATGTGTAATATTTTATATATTTAGATATTAAGTGAAACGTAAATCAAATTATTTTATAAGTTTCTGAGCATAACTTTTTCAAATTATGATAAAATTGAACCAAATACTTCAATACTTCTAATATTTCCTAATTAAGTGCATAAAATTGTTGAAAATAGTAGTAGATAATTTGGCAAAACAAATTTTAGAAAAGTTCACCGTCTATTACAAACAAACTATAAAAGTCCGCGACAACCCACAAATAACAACAATTGTGCTTGCTATATGCATTACTCGACCATATATTTATTAAATGCGTAATTCTTATGTAAATTTTGTGTTAAATCAATTTTGTGAGATTTTACGGCTTTTAACACACGATAGTAGCCAAGATTTTTTTTTTTTTTTTTTGAACGAAAACATGCATTAAAAAAACTTAACATCCATACAAATCACTCATCGAAAGCGAGCCAAGATTAATTGGATAAAGCATTTATTTTGTAGGCCCGAATAGGCGGGCTAGCTTCATATATTTACTTGTTAATGATAAAGACCATGTATACAATCGTCCAATAAAACTCTTATAGGTTTTAATCACATAGAGTAATTAGCCAACTTTTTTCCTTCGTAATGTGGTTCATGTGCCTATTTTGAGAAAATAAACATTCATAGATCTGTGAAAATATTTTAAGTTGTATAAAAAAATTAGTATGCACTGCAAACATTATCTCTGTAAATGACAAGCCAAATACCATTATTGTAATTCATAATATCAATTACAAAATCTGAGTACAGTTCACGAATGATGACTACATGACAACTAAAAACTACAAAAAAGGATTTTTAAATGTATGGGTAAGTTCTATACGTACCTTTCTAAAAACTCTCATGGATAACAAAAAAACTACTGCAAGCAAACAATCGTTCAGACATCAGTAGCCAAACACCCCTCCAGTCACCAATAACCAAACGCCCATTCGGACAAGATCAACCAAACACCCCTTTAGACAGCAACTTCGAAACACCCTCTAGAGTCTAGACCCGCATCCAAACACTCCTTTAGTCAGCAACAACCAAACACATACATCATATAATTTGTCATATGATATTGCAACCCGTCATTATTTTTAACGTACTAGTGGAGCTAGATTATTGAGATAACCTCCCAAAAAATTTTCTGTATTAATGGCAAACAACAGAAATTTTTTTTATGTAATAACTAAAAATAAGTCAAATGAGTCGAGAAGAAAATGTTTTGGATGTCTGATGAGTTTGCCTTTAACTGTTCAAGAAGAAGTTGTAGCATGGATTCTTTATTTTTCCAAGTAGCTTGGATTCTTCATTCTTTACCATCGCTTCCAATTTTTAGTTATGGTTTACTTCATTAAGCGACTCATAAACTCACGAAGATCTTTTTACGATTACTCTACACAAAAAATGCCATTGCTTAAGCAATGCGTAAGGAAGACCTATCAAGAATTTATAGGTACTTGAAAAACACAATAGGGATTTTGTACATGGAGGCCACCAAACTTTTAATCTTTTTTCATTAAGGCCATTCATGTATGAAAACTTATCTATAGGCCGTTCAAGTATAATTCCCTTTTCACTCATACCAAATTCGGCCAAAATTACACCGGAATATTGTAAATTGACAAAAATACCCTATTTTAGACAAATGAAAATTAGAATTATATTATAAATTTGTAACACATAATATATCCTTTAGCAAGGTTGTAAATATCGCTCGGCGGTACCGTGGCGGTTGACCCCCGAAATCCGCCATAGCCGCCACGGCGGCGCCATGGCGGAGACCCTAGATTTGAAAAAAAAACCCTAGATCTAGGCTAGATCTGAAGTGAATATGAAAAAAAACCCTAGATCTGAAGTTATATAGAGTTGACCGGCGTGAATCTGAAAAAAAAAACCCTAGATCTGAAGTTGACCGGCGTTGACCGACCGCCGCCAAGGCCGATTTTTGACCGATTTTGACCGCCAAGCTCCGATTTTGACCGATTTTTGAATGATTTTGACCAATTTTGACCAAAAACGCCAAGTTAGACCGATATGGGAAATATCGTGGCGGTGGANAATTCATCTTTGTGTCATCTCATAATCAAAACTGATCCGCTGATCCTTCTTCTTCATCCTCTTAATTCTCACAATACTAAATCTAGGAAGATTTTTTATAAAAGGTAATGACTAATGAGTCATGAAAAAGAAGTACGAATCTTGTAACAACAATGATATTATTGAAATTTTTTATCCAATCCATTGTAAAAATATGTGCAGCCAAATGATGCTCGATCAATGTTTTCCATTACGAAGATGAGTCACATGTAAAACCCTACTTGATAAGATGCATACCGTTGTTTGTTTTTCATATCAATACAAGGGCATTTTTGTCTTTTTTTGATATATTGAGGGTATTTAAGTCAACCAGAACTTCATATTGCTAGATTTGATGTACATGAACAGGGAATAATACTTCGACGGCCCGTAATTTAGTATTTAAAGATGGACGGCCTTAATGAAAAAAGATTAAAACTTGGGTGGCCTCCGTGTACAAAATCCCAACACAATACTTATTTAATAAAATAACCCAGATGTCGTAGCTTAAGCAATTCGTTAACAAATGTCGTTCTTGGAATCAAAATAACTACTTTCAAATCTCACATCCACATACTCTATTTATTCATTGCAGAAACATATCATAAGTTCATAACTCATAAGTAGTTGCACACTTTCAATCTTCATTTCGTTGATCATTTTCACAAAGTCCTACCATACCCCTTTTTCGAAAAATACTTTCCTGCTCCGGTTGTCCATATTTTCATTATAAGTAGGAAAAAAAATAACATATCATGATATTTTTGTACACCAAAAAATTTCTGTGAATATGACTGCTTATTTCTATCATTACTCATTAGTATTAATGAAACATGAAAGAAGAATTTACTGATGCAAATGGCTAATGATGACTTTCAGTAACAAAGTATATAAATGTGTCTAGTGATGACAAATGTTTCATTAAGAAGTATCTAAAAGTATTCTTTCAACAAAATGCTTATAAGGAGAATACCTTACTCATGTAAGTTTTGCATCATTGTGCCTCTCGTAGTGCAAACATAGTAGGGTTATTCACTTATTTTCAACAATAGCACCATCTTGCCACCGATATACACCTGCAGAAGTCAGATATTAAAGAATAAAGCTCTTCCACTTACAAGTTGATTGTAGAAAAATGCTCAACTATCAGACTGAAGTGGACTTTATCAGTTCCAGGCTTCCAGCCATATTTTGTTCAAAAGCTATATATTGAATCTTATTAAAGAAAATAAGAGCATAAATGATTCATAAAGAGAGACCAGAAACATATACCATTGGAGTAATCATCAAGGTAATATGGAGTTTTTACATGATGCTCGTAAGTTTGCCATATATGATGTCTACAGCTTCCCATATAAGCACCATGTTTAAATCCAATTTTAGCGCCATTAGTTGATGTTACTGATCCCACCCACTGCTAAAGTTTCTGAAATAGTTGAAGGGGCTTCAAGAGTGCCAGCAGGGTACTACGGTACAAAAGAGGAAATGTCAATTAACAATGTTCTATCTTCTACTATTAGACACGATATGCTATGTTACATCTAGCTAGCCAATAAATAAGGCATGGCAAAAACCTGAAATTGTGAAATATAAATGGCTGAGCTGGTGGCACAATCACTAAAGTTGATACGACAATAATTTTAAGAATCCTTTTACAGCTGAGTCTATTAAAAGGTCTCCATCCTCTTCGGCACACATCTCTTTTAACAATCTCTCAAATTCGTCAGCGTTGTGCTGGATTAAAATGAAACTCGACAGTTTTAGCAACTTATACACGTCAATAAAGAAACACAGTAAGGTCAAATGTATATAACTGTGGAAGTTGACCTTGCTGAGACAGTTCAGGCAATGATGCAGGAAGGGCATTTACGTTATTTTTTGCTTGTGGGCCACCTATGAATGAAGATTTCAGTGCTTGTCCCTTTTCGGTCTGTATGTGTGTGAATCCATATGAACAAACGTACCTTGAACCTGTCCATTCGACTGAATGTTAGATCCATTGAACAGGTTTCTGGTTACAGTTAGATAGATATCATGAACATTCTGAATAGAGTCATTACCAGAAGTAAGCATTTGTTGGTTCGAATGTCCTTGTACTTGATGCTTCACATGAGAAGATGCTATGGGAACCTCTGGTATCATAGCTATGGTAGCATTAACGTATTGACTGCTTAAAGGTTGTGACATAACATGTTTTGTCTGACCATCCAGAGCATGCGACTCTAAACCTGCAGAAAGGAGTTGGAGTCAGGACTGTTAAAAAAGCAACAAAAGCAAAAGAGGTTTTGGTACTATAAAAAAAAAGCTAATAATGTGTGTATATAAAAGACATGTTATATTCTTACCTGTACCCTTAGTTGCAGTCGTCCATCGAGGCAAAATGCATTCATTTTTCTTAGAAGCCATATCACTGAATCCTGGACCATCAAACTTTCTGTATATTTTTGGGAAAATTATCTAAAAAAGCATCAAAGTTGACACTTTTTACCATTGTGTGTAGTGATGTTTTTTTTTTTCCTATTGTGACTAAACTTTTGAATTTGGTACATTGTGTGTACTTTGCGAATATTCAGCCCTGTAAAATGACCATTTTACCCTTCAAAATTTGGAAAGGGTAAGGGTAAAATGGTCATAAAATACCCACACAATGTACCAAATTCGAAAGTTTAGTCACACAATAGGAAAAAAAAAACATCACTACACACAATGGTAAAAAGTGTCAACTTTGATGCTTTTTTAGATAATTTTCCCATTTCATTTCACAAGTTAAATCAAAGTGATCAAACTATGCCTTAACCTCTCATCACCTCCTACTGTCCTATGTTTCATCGAGCCATAAAAGATGATCCATTCTTCACATCCTACATCCTTCATGGATCACGAGTTATTCCAATACCTAACTAATGACTGCTTATGTCACATAATCACATATTACTAACTAGCTTCATAGCCCGCCCACTAGCTTCATACTATTACTTGATGAATTATAACTGGACGCCAAATAGATCATGAATAACACAAAATATCTTAAATCACAAAAAGGGGAGCTTGGTATTGCACCTCAAACGAGCATGTAACAAATTATAAAGAATACCAACGTATAATTGCCAAACGAAGAAAAATCAAATGTGGGGCTGATATATGAAATATTCTACTAACAAAAAAAAATTGGTAGATTCAGACATTAAAGTGCTTTGTAAACCATACTGATAACAGTTACTTCCGCAATTTTGCATTTACTTGATGACATTACAACGAAAAGAAATTGTCACATTCCTACAATAGCTACCATCGAGTTAACTCAAAGAAATTTGAGGCGTCCAGTTGCATTGTCAAGCCACTGCATTTTGTGAACAATAGAAGTCCAAGTGGCATGACCCTTACAGAAGGCATATCTGATGTAACGATTATGGTAACTCGTCACATTCTCCGAAGAATCACGGCTTTTATGAAAAAAAAAAAACTACACCCAGGAACAGCCACAACTTCTGTTTGTTTTATTAATTCCTCCACGAATTCAACCTAAAGAATCCATTCCAATTAAAGTCATTTGATCTTGAAACGTATAAATGTATATTTAAAAAAAAAATACATTAAAAAAGAGCACGTATCGGTAAGTTTACAAATCTCAGGAAATACTGCAAAATATGAAAAAGGATCCCAAAGGTTTAAACTGAACATTGAACCCTACCTCGCCAAGTGACTTCAACACAGAATCTCTTTTTAATTCATAATCTCAATAATCATAAATGGACCTAGAATGATGACTTAAATTGTTTGTTCATTGTAAAGTTCTTACTCGTATCAAAGATTTGTAGTATTCTGAGTAGGGGTGATCAACGGTCCAAAACCGGACCGGACCGGACCGAGACCGAACTAGCCCAAACCTTAGACTGAGGACCGGACCGAATCCGGGTTGGTCCGGTCCTTCGGTCGGTCCGGTCCAAGAAGGCATAATAGTCGGGTGTTACGTAAGACCGGTCCGGACCGAGACCGAAATAAGGAAAAAATCCGGACAGAGACCGGACCGCTGGTCCTTCGGTTCGGTCGGTCCTCTCGGTCTCGTTCGGTTTTGGGTCTGCGATGCTCAGCCCTAATTCTGAGGGAGTCGTTAATGCAGTCAAGGCAGTTTTCAGAAACTGTGCAGGAGCAGAATCTGTAACTTTAAATGCAATGCAAGATGGACCTATTGCCCACCCAACCCTCCAACATGAAACACAAGAGATAAGTACTTAGTAGACGTGTCATGATGAGCGGGTCATGCAATGGGTCAAAACAGGTTTGGTTTGGTAGAGTTAATTTACCTGTCACACTATTAAGTCTTAGATAAGGAAGATGTGATGATGGTCCACATTTGCATTTCTGGTAGTGAGGCAAGGCTACCAATAAGATGTAAACTTACCGTAGTGAGGCAAGAGCACGTATCGGCAAGGCTACCACATTTGCATTTAAAAAATGTGATGATGGTCCACATTTGCATTTCTTAGTCGTATATTATATGTTCGTAAACCTGCAGAAACATTTTTGAAAAGATAATAAAATTGCATACAAATAAGATGTCATCCAGGCTACCAATAAGTAAATAAGCAATGAAAATTTATAAAGTTATCATAATTCATCAGTAACAGGCTAACAGCTATGCAGTCCTTTGTTCTGCAATATTCAGCAATAATCCCTAGCTCATCCTTGTTAAAAAGTTTTTCGGTAGGGTTGTGAGGACTGTGCAATGAATGCAAATCTATAAAGAGATTACCTACTTCATTAATATATTACTCTATTTTTCTAACAGAAATGCAATTTTGGTTCACTAATGGCATTGATATTTAATAATGGATCCATGATGTGTTTAATAACACTCCAAGGTGCAAGAAAGAGATTTGAACTAAGAACAAAGTAAAATTTATATTTATGAAAATTTGGGTGACCTGTGTACTTAATAACAATTCAAAGTGGAAAAAAAAAAAAAAAAAAAAAAAAAAAAAAAAGTTTAAATTTAGAGCCAATAGACTGTTAAAATCGGTTACAGGCTGGCAATTATATATCGTCCATTTTCTAGTAGCAAAAAGTCGAGACCTTTTCATTTAGTTTCTTACATATATTTTAGAGGTATGTTCATGAATCATGATAGAGGTTAAAAATGAGTGGGTTTAGATAATGGGCCAAATGGGTAATCTATTTGTACAGGCCAAAAACCATAGTCACAATCGTAGTCATAAGCATTGGTCGAAATGGGCTAGGTCAGACATATCCTCTAACCACGCTTTATTATGCTAATTAAAAACCTATTGACACCTTATATTTTAATAATTATTCAATATAAAGCAGTCATAAATTGAAGATTATCGAAGTACACCATAAGATATAATAGTGGATAACTTATACCTTCTACTGACATCCTCCCAAGTATGATATTCATTTTCGAGACCGTGGGTCAGATGGGTCAGTATGGTAATTTGGCAGAAAGAGTTAACAGTGGTATGTCTTCAAGAAGTGGAAATAGTGGTGCGTCTGGCATGTGCTTTAGGTGTAATCAACCAGGGCATTGGGCATGAGACTGCCTGGTAACTGACTTTGAAGGCATGGGTCAGTTTTCAGCATATATTAGTTAATATACTTTTGAATTATATAAACAGTTTATGTGGAATAATCATTATAAAAACTGTCTATTTTCCAGAATAATGTACATTTGCCAAGAAAACAATGCAGGAGGCTCGTTTAATACACTGATCTTTAAATTATAATGTTAAAATCTACGTATTTGACTTGTTAGAAGAAAAAATAAACCAAAATTGTAGGTTGGCCCCCATTGTCACTTCTGTTTATAGTTTATTCGAGTTCAAAGCTTATCATTTGGATATTACTTTGTAATTCAAAAGGGTTGGCATATTATGCCCTGGTTAAAGTTGCACATGCAACTTTGAATTTGTGTATTTACAGATCGTAGTGAATAAATATCACGAAATTGAAAATTCCAACTGAAACACCATGTTCATTATAGCTTTTATAAAATTGACAAAGTGATATACACAAATAACTATTATGAAGGCATAGTAGACTTTAAGATTTCGGTTTTGCATATTTTTGATACGCGCGCCAAAATCAAGATTAAAGAAGGGTCACGTACAAGGCACGTGACAAGTCAAAGTTAGTTAAATTGGCGGGAAACTCTGTTTTTAGTTCCTTTTCATTTCCAGTTGTATAAATACCCAACTATCATCTCATTTGTATTCATTCACTAAAATTGATTGTAATTTTCCTCTCTCAAATTCTGTTACTCCAAAAGTGAATCTTGAGTTTCAAATACGAAATCATTTCTTCTCTTTGTGATTTCCTGTTTGTTATTCATAACGACCACATACATTTAGCATACATCAATTTTACACAGCAATTACAGTGCCAGTTAAATAAATGACACTATCATTACACCCAAACGCAGAATACTTTCAAAACTAAGAGTGTAGGGTCTAGTCTTACCTCCACGTAATCCACCATAGATGAATATAAAATCACCAAAAGCAGCGGCAGCATGCCTAAAGCGTCTTGTCAACTCAACAGCAGCGTCTCCGCCGGCGGCATCAGCACTATATCTACCTGTCTGTGGGGTGGTGACAACAGATTTTGTATCACACCAGACTCCTGCTGCAGGTCCAGAACTATACATGCCAGCAACATGAAAAACTGTGAGAAATGATAAAAAAAAAATAAAAGCAAAAGCCAAAATCTGCCACAAAGTAGTTGTTCAGATTCTTATCAAATATAAACTATTAAAGTCAATACAGAGTTTCTATAGCTTGCCATCATGATATAGGAAGTGATTGTACTTAAGATTATTATTAAGCAATAGAAATGGAACTTTATACACTTGTCTTTTTCCTATCTACAATTTGCCACTATAGAGTTTTAGATTAATACATGGTCAAAATACTTGTTTTCAACAACTGATGTGCAAAATAAAGCTAGTAAAATATGTAAAAATAAAGCTTTTGAAAGATAGTTAAAGTTGAAAGTTGCAGCCCTTTGGGAACACGGTTAATAGAAGTTTTGCACCAAACACAGTAAAGAACCAATTACCGTTTGATAGGGTGGAGAAACAATCTCACTAATAGGTTTGAATTTGGAAGGATGAGATTTTGTTTGACAGGCATTGAAGGGGGAGTTATTTAGGAGCGATTCTTCAGGAGTCTGTTTTGATACTTTGTTTTGGGTGAAGATGGTAAGTGTTTTTCAAGAATCTCTGTTTCGGAATGCAATTTGTGTCACAACTTGTGGATTACTCCAGTGGTTGAGGCGCATGTCTTCGGTTTGACAGACCGAGTTCGAACCTTGCAACTTACAAATTTTTTAAAACTTTCATCCTGAAATGATGCCATATCACCATAGATGCTCCATGTCATCATTAATGTGCCTACTAAGCATTAGTGATTTGTCATATGTGATAACAAAGTACCAAGTTCTACTCTCATTACTCTATCTCCTATGTAACTGTAAAGTGTAAACACTTTTGAACCATTTGCCTGTTTTCTATATAGCATCTCTTATGAAACCCATTTTGACCCATTACAGATAAACCACATCTTGAATACATTTCTTTATGTCTAAATGTTTTTGAAGTGTCACCTATGATCATGTACAACAAAAATACATATATAGTGGATGTACACAAAATGATTCGGCGTGTCGCATTGCTTCATTCTTTCTATTTTGCATAAATAAGAGATGAATTTACTCTTTTTATATAGTAAATTTTCAACTTTCCATTTTTTTGGAATAAAAGACGAAAGTTGTCCCCTCAAAGTGAAACAATCTCAAAAGGGCAGGTTGGGGTGTTATCATTTTTTATTACAAGTGAACCAGGGTTGGGTTAACAAATCAACACGTTCTACCAAGTAAATGATAAGTAGCTAATTCAACAAAACCTAACAAACTTACCTAATTTTTTTAACATTTTCACATTTCTTCCACATTGTATAATTTGAAACACGGTTTACCTAGTTACTAACATTCAAATTTAGAAAAAAAGTTATATACCTCAGAGTCGTGCAGTAAGAACACAGGTTGCGCGCATAGTAACAGAAGCCAAAATTTAATTGAGTAAACAGTAATTCATTTATCATCTTAATCAACTACTTCTTGGGCTAATTTCAGTTTGTGTGACAGTGAACTTGGATCTCGTGGTGTTCCTGGTAATAAATCAACAACAATTGGGTCTTCTTACAGCAATGTAGTGGTGCATCCTTATATCTAGAACTGTCTTCTTGTCACTGGTTTGAGTCCCCATCATACTCCATATCACCTCTTTCTTAGCCCACAAGCAATCTCAAGGTCCATCCGGGAGTCGAGACATGGCGGTAGTGCTGGAATTTATACATTGTTACGACTTCCTGTAGAAAACAAATTAAGTATATGAGTAGCTATATGGTGACATTAAATATCGTAAATGCACTTGTACTATTCATGATTATGAACTCCAAAACTTGATACTTACGACGTAGTCATCAGGGGTCCAACTAATGATATCCCACTTGATTGATGTTTCCATCTGGGTCAAGTGCATCATACGCTTCTGCAAATTAACGAAAAAAATAAAGGCCTGTAGATACTCAATGCGAAAGGCTATAAACTTTGCAATAGATGGCGTATCATAAACTATAAATTGGCACGCAAATAACAGAAAATCAATATATAAATCACCCATGATCTGAATGATATAGAGCTATAAAAGGGAATGGTAAACCGTTCACTTAATCTATTAATTCAAATCACACTAATCAATCAATCATTTTCAAAACACAATGCCAAACACCCCTAAGTACTAAAAAGCTGATCAATTTTCAATAATGTTTGATTACTTGTGTTGCTTATTAACGTGTATCATTCCATCTATAAATATCACCCATCTACTTATAGACAGGTCAATTC
>LBNU01019811.1:21193-65110 GCA_014162995.1 Artemisia annua
GGGCAACCTAATAAAGCTACTGGCTTCCCTAAGCAAGAGTTAAGACTGAGAAAGAGGTGGCCCAGCCCAAAGTGGAAAATGTTGCAGCTCCTGCTGAAACTTCTACCAAAAAACCAAGTTTGGGAAGGCAAATATTAAGGGAGTATCAATGATAGAGTTATTTACACCCGAGCAGGTTCGGTAACATATCTCTGGTCTGAGCGGGTTGGCCAGGTGAGATTATACAGTGTCTTTATGTCACTTGTCGTACTTCAAATTGATTTATATCTTATCATTCTATTTAATTTAATAATTTATTGCAAAGCAAAGTGAAAGTATAAAAGAATCTCGTTGCTTGAAATTTCGTGAACTTAAGTTGAACATGCATAGTGTGCTACAATGTAGTCATGAGGTGGATGGGCCAATAAAAAAAGAAGAAGAATCACTTTAAGACCAAGGTATAGCCAACCTCTTAATAGGAAGTCTAGTGGTACATGATTATTCTACTTCCAGAAACATAGCTAAAGTGGTGGTGCATTAACAGTCATATATTGTAATGCTTTAGGTAGGAGTCTTTAGTTTTTCTCATTGTGAGTCAGTAATACTAATTTGGTACTTGTTAACAATCTATATCTGTTTGAAATAACTTACTGTACATGTTAATAAGCATTACGTCTCTTAACGGGATAGACAATGTTTCAAATAACTTGTTAAAGACAGCTTCACTAAACTGCTTACTCACTCTATCTTCTATTACTAATCTTGTTAAATATAATTTCAAACAATAACGGCAACCACAACCTTGTTATGATTCTGCTATACCATATAACTTAAAACTTGTTTGCACTAAAAAAAGATTCATAATGGTCGGTTTTGGTGGGTTTTGTTAGGATTCTGTTATACATATAGCAGGATTGGTCGGTTTTGTGACTGTAAGCGAACAACAGTTTTTCCAAGTTCTACTCTCATTACTCTATCAAGTTCTATTCTCATTACTCTATCAAGTTCTACTCTCATTACTCTATCAAGTTCTAATCTCATTGCTCTATCTCCTATGTAACTGTAAACACTTTTGAACCATTTGCCTGTTTTCTATATAGGAATTTTCCCCTCTCTTATGAGACCCATTTTGACCCGTTATAGATAAACCACATCCTGAATTCATTTCTTTATGTCTAAATGTTTTTGAAGTGTCACCTATGATCATGTACAACAAAAATACATATATTGTGGATATACAATGATAACACAAAATGATTCAGCGTGTCGCATTGCTTCATTCTTTCTATTTTGCATGCATAAGAGATGAATTTACTCTTATTTATATCGTGAATTTTCAACTTTCCATTTTTTTCGAATAAAAGACGAAAGTTGTCCCCTCAAAGTGAAACAGTCTCAAAAGGGCAGGTTGGGGTGTTATCATATTTTATTACAAGTGAACCAGGGTTGGGTTAACAAATCAACACATTCTACCAAGTAAATGATAAGTGGCTAATTCAACAAAACCTAACAAACTTACATGATTTTTTTTTTTAACATTTTCACATTTCTTCCACATTGTATAATTTGAAACACGGTTTACCTAGTTACTAACATTCAAATTTAGAAAAAAAGTTGTATACCTCAGAGTCGTGCAGTAAGAACACAGGCTGCGAGCATAGTAACAGAAGCCAAAATTTAAACTTCTTGGGCTAATTTCAGTTTGTGTGACAGTGAATATGGATCTCGTGGTGTTCCTGGTAATAAATCAACAACAATTGGGTCTTCTTACAGCAATGTAGTGGTGCACTCTTATATCTAGAACTGTCTTCTTGCTCACTGGTTTGAGTCCCCATCATGCTCCATATCACCTCTTTCTTAGCCCACAAGCAATCTCAAGGTCCATTTGGGAGTTGAGACATGGCAGTATTGCTGGAATTTATACATTGTTACGACTTCCTGTAGAAAACAAAATAAGTATATGAGTAGCTATATGGTGACATTAAATATCGTAAATGCACTTGTACTATTCGTGATTATGAACTCCAAAACTTGATACTTACGACGTAGTCATCACGGGTCCAACTAACAATATCCCACTTGATTGTGATGTTTCCATCTGGGTCAAGTGCATCATACGCTTCTGCAAATTAATGAAAAAAATAAAGGCCTGTAGATACTCAATGCGAAAGACTATAAACTTTGTAATAGATGGCGTATCATAAACTATAAATTGGCACGAAAATAACAGAAAATCAATATATAAACCACCCATGATCTGAATTATATAGAGCTATAAAAGGGAATGGTAAACTGTTCACTCAATCTATTAATTCAAATCACACTAATCAATCAATCATTTTCAAAACACAATGCCAAACACCCCTAAGTACTAAAAAGCTGATCAATTTTCAATAATGTTTGATTACTTATGTTGCTTATTAACGTGTATCATTCCATCTATAAATATCACCCATCTACTTATAGACAGGTCAATTCGGCTTATGAAATTCTATAACAGGTCAAATGGGTAAAATCAAAACATTAGTTACGCAAAAAAAAACTTGTTAAATAGGTTGAACAGGTAAAACAGATCGAAAGTCATCCAATGTTGTATTTAATCCATAAAACCTCCTAGATGTTATCAGATAATAGATTGCTATTGAAAATTATCGAAATTTTGTTATCATATTTCATATACTAACTGTCTAATTATTATAGGACATATAAATTGGACCAAAACTGTTCGGGCAACCTAATAAAGCTACTGGCTTCCCTAAGCAAGAGTTAAGACTGAGAAAGAGGTGGCCCAGCCCAAAGTGGAAAATGTTGCAGCTCCTGCTGAAACTTCTACCAAAAAACCAAGTTCGGGAAGGCAAATATTAAGGGAGTATCAATGATAGAGTTATTTACACCCGAGCAGGTTCGGTAACATATCTCTGGTCTGAGCGGGTTGGCCAGGTGAGATTATACAGTGTCTTTATGTCACTTGTCGTGCTTCAAATTGATTTATATCTTATCATTCTATTTAATTTAATAACTTGTTGCAGAGCAAAGTGAAAGTATAAAAGAATCTCGTTGCTTGAAATTTCGTGAACTTAAGTTGAATATGGGTAGTGTGCTACAATGTAGTCATGAGCTGGATCGGCCAATAAAAAAGAAGAAGAATTGCTTTAAGACCAAGGTATAGCCAACCTCTTAATAGGAAGTCTAGTGGTACATGATTATTCTACTTCCAGAAACATAGCTAAAGTGGCGGTGCATTAGTTCCTTAACAGTCATATATTGTAATGCTTTAGGTAGGAGTCGTTAGTTTTTCTCATCGTGAGTCAGTAGTAATACTACTTTGGTACTTGTTAACACTCTATGGCCCTGTTTGGCTTAGCTTATTAAACGTAAGCCCATTTGGACTTATTTTTCATAAGCTCCAATTTTATGGCTTATTTTGAGACTTGTCGGCTTATATAAGTTTATTATGGTATGACAAACTTATAAAAGCCGACAAGTCACAAAATAAGCCGTAAAATTGGGGCTTATTTTGAGACTTGTCGGCTTTTATAAGTTTGTCATATCATAATAAACTTATATAAGCCGACAAGTCTCAAAATAAGCCATAAAATTGGAGCTTATGAAAAATAAGTCCAAATGGGCTTACGTTTAATAAGCTAAGCTAAACAGGGCCTATGTCTCTTAATAACTTACTGTACATGTTAATAAGCACTACGCCTCTTAACGGGATAGACAATGTTTGAAATAACTTGTTAAAGACAGCTTCATTCTAAACTGCTTACTCGCTCTATCTCCTATTACTAAGCTTGTTAAATATACTTTCAACCACAACCTTGTTATGATTCTGCTATAACATAGTATAACCTAAAACTTGTTTGCACTAAAAAAAGATTCGCAATGGTCGGTTTTGTTAGGATTCTGCTATACATATAGCAGGGTTTGGTCGGTTTTTTTTGTGACTGTAAGCGAAAAAACAAAACTCATTCAGGAATTTGATCAAATACCTGGTATGCAAATAAATAAAACACTTTATAATTGTATAACAAACTTACCCATTATTAAATTGAATGTGTCTGTCAATCATCTACCATTTGTTAAAAATGGGTTATGCCATCAATTCATTTGGGGAAGATCTGTGTGTGAAAGTTTTATGGGAAGCGTGTGTTTATGCGTATGTTTTGCTGAGTCATAGTTACCACGCCTTTGCTGACTCATTCTTTGGCCCAAGTGGTATTTGTGACTGGACATAACATTCGTCATTTTGCAATTTCAACTATCAATAAGAGCACACGTAAGTTGACACTCAGTTAAAACTTAACACACCGCCATGTCAGCGTCACATTAACTTTTACCTTTTAGCCTTAATTCTTAACTTTCCGGTAACATTACTCACTTATAACTCCCCTTAACTCACCTCCACCCCAATTATTTTCAATTTCAACCCTAAATTTTAACAAATACTTCATTTAAAACTAACATAAATATTTATAAAACACAAATTACATAAAACATCTTAATTAAACTATGATAATTAAACATAAAACATCTTAATTAAATTACAATTATTAAACATAAAACATCTAAATTAAACTACGATACTTAAACATACAACTACGAATCAAGATAATGATTTAGTCTGTGCCATAGCCCTCGTCACTCGAATAGTCAGCACTCGAATCGTCCTCACTCGATGGCACACGGTTTGAATTTGAATTTTAAATACTATCACGCCCTTCAGTTTGAATTTGAATCGTTTGTAGTTGTATTTTCGTATCGTTTGTGTTTGTACTTTCGTAACTTCTGTTTGAATTTGAATAAAAGGCTTAACGGCTAATTTCTCTTAAAAAAATCCTCTAACGGCTAGTTTACCCTATAATGCCATCTTTATTCAACTTCGTATTGTCACACAATTATTACTAAATTTCACACAAACACTATGGCTAACGAACCAGTTGAGGTACAAAGAACAATTCTTGCCCGATTACGCAATGAACAAGAAAAAGAGCTCAGACTGATTAACAATTTGCTAGGTGAGATAACTCGAATCATGATCATGCCTCCAGAGATCGAAAGGTTGCAGTGCGGATGCCTCAAGAACACATCCAGCTATCCAACAGGGTCGAATAAAGAAAACAGATCTGCAAACTTCATGTCGCCTTGAAGATGGTTAGGGAACAAGTGTTGCAGGTGGTGGGAAAGGAGAAGTCAAGATCTCATCGACAATTACCAAGGTTATATAAAATGCTTTACATGGCTATCGTTGGGATAGATCTAATGTATTCGTATTGATTTGTATTCGATAATGAATCTTTAAGTTATGGTTTGATTTTAACCATCATAGGGCGGTGTTTTGTAATTTTTGCATTTGGAATTCAAAATGTACACAACAAATAATATCACATTGGCCAAAAGTGTTTTTTTTTTTTTTTTTTTTTTTTTTTTTTTTTAAATAAAACGTATCTTAACGCTGCGTTAAGCTTTTAACCCACCTCGGTTAACCATCTCTTGTCTTTCATTCCCGGTAACGTAACTCACCCATTTTTTTTTTTGTTGCGTTAACATTTAACGCAGGGGGAAGGGCAATTTACCCCCGTTCTAAGAAACTATGGCTATGTTTGGCCCATAGCTTTTTGGAGCTTTTTGGGATGATGAGCGGTGAGCAATGAGCTTTTTGATTTTTAGTGTTCGTTTGGCAAAAGAGCGGTGAGCTTTGCTATTTTTTAGGAAAGCTCATTTTTCCAATGCTTCTTTATGAAGCTCACAGATCACTGCCACTGCTCACAGCTATTTTTGCCAAACATAGCCTATATCTATCGAAATACCTTTGTCAAAATAGTAAATTTAAATTTACACTAATTTCTATCTTAACTACATTACAATGCATTTAGGCCATTACTAAAAAGGAAGTCTTAAAGTAATAAGACCAAAAACATTTCTTTAATTGGAAGGATTTCAAACTAACACATACATATGAATGGGAGTTAAGTTACATTATGAATTTTAATCTCTTTCATTGTAGGAGCCACTAATATTTATGAACCTATTAACTTTCCATATCCCATTTAATCAATGTAATATAACAGCCCAATTAAAAAAAAAATGCAATGTGATTTAAAAAGAAGAAATGTCTATACTATAACTATCTTTTAATGCATATTTCATATATATAAAGCCTACAAACTAATCCACAAACTAACACAATTTCATCTCAGCTTCTAAAAACACACATTACACTATTAATAATTTAAATGTTTTACTTTAAAAAACAAATATCTACAACATTTTAAAGTATTTGAGACAATACTAAATAAGGAAGGTTTAAAATGAAAAATGTTTGCTCGCCACAAACATAGTCACCGGGTACCCGCCGCCGCATTGCTCGGATACCCTTCTAGTATACATGTATGTACGTACACTTTGTTGGATTAAAACATGAACCATAAACATGTATGTACATGTTATTGGACTAAAACATGGGCCAAAATTAATTATATCTAAGAAAAATTACTACAACTTAGTAATCTTTTACACAACTCGATGTACGTATAAAGTTAATACTATTTTCCCAAACTCAATAGAAAGAATTTCATCATAAACCAAACTTTTATATTATGAACACGTACAAAAGAAAATGTTGTGTACATAATAAGCAATTACATGACCATAATTGAAATGATATGTAAAACATAATTCAAATATCCAAACAAAATTTATGAAACAATAATAATTTATAAACTCTTACCAATGGAGCATTAGTCCAATGGTTGGGGTACTTGTGCTTGAGTCAATAAACCTAGGCTCAAGTCCCATCCTTGGCATTTGCTTCATATAGGTACCCACCTCCGCAAAACCTATGGGTACACTGGAGAGACTTTGTGGAATAAGAGCTTAGGGGTCTGAGTCTTGGCTCGTGCTCACTCCAGTTGATGCCCCACTAGGCCAGAAGAGTTGCCAAAGTTATTTGATTGAGCAATTATAGTATACAAGATTTCCAAAGAAACACTCGTGGAAGTATTTCCCCGGGTCGTAGTCCCAACGAAGGTATGAATGGAATTTCGGTTCAAGTCGCGATTTGTGAAGTGAATAGTTATAAAAGGGAGATATTTGGGATTTAAAACTACGGTAGCAAATATAAACTAAAGAGTAACAATTAAGCATATAAAATAAGCACGTAAAGTTCAAATATCCTAAAACGCAATCTAATATAAAATCTAGTAGCAAGTAAATAATCTAAAACTAATGCTAAAAGATACCAACTAAAATGACAAACTAAATTATACTAAGCAAGCAAATAAGAAATATATGATGAAAAGATATATTTGTTAAGCAAATTATCACGATCCTTAAGTGTGGTTTATTATTTCAATTAGGTCATTTATTGACGAATTAATATCTTTTACAAATATTATTTTCTCACAATGTTAGTTTATTTTGAAAACAATTTCATAAAGAAATATCAATATCTAGATTAAAACCCAATTATTTTCACGGCTTTTGTCCGTTTAAACAACCAAACTTTCAATCCAAGTAACTTAGAATTACTAACCAATATATTGCCTAACTTTATAAAACCACACCTAATTCACGAAACAATCTACTCAACAAGCATAATAATGATCTACTCAATACTCATATTATTTAAACTAACAACCACAAATATTTCAACAATCATAAGCATAACTAAATATTTAAACTAAAAATTGAAAAAGGAAAGAAAGTAGAACCCGATCTAAGAGATGAGACGAAATTAACCACCCGATCTTATAAACTAAACAAACCATAAAGTTTAATTCTTTAAAAGCTTTAATAAAACCAAATAATTAATAAAGTTTGTGACTTTATTAACTAATTATCTTATTAAGACTAAAAAGTAATAAACTTTATTGATAAACTAGCTTATAAGACCCTTAAGCTCCGGCCTTAGCGGTAGAGATAATGATAAACAAAGAAAAATCAAAACTTAAAGATAAGCTACTACATGAAAAGCCTACTACTAAAAAACTACTCCCTCCGTCCCAATTTTATTGTCCACGTTTCCTTTTTGGGATGTCCCAATTTAATTGTCCACTACTAAAAATAGATAGGAAAGTTTAACCAAGTTTACTATATTACCCTTGTTTAAAATTATTATTAAATACCTTAAAGAAGACTTTAATTAATTATCAAAGGGCAAAATTGCGATTCTGTCAAAAAGTAAGAAAGAGAAAGCTATAATAAATGTACTTTTCTTAAACTGTGTGTTTTTTGTCGGGGGACAATAATTTTGGGACGAAGGGAGTACTACATAATTAAAAAAAATGTGTGTGACTAATATGAAGAGAATGTGATATGAAATTGATTGCCAATGATTGGCATTTATAGGAGCCTTGACAATCTCGAACCTTCCTCTCATTTGCGTGTGAATGAAGCTGGACTATCACTCAAAACCGTGTACACGCGTTGAATATTCATTGGCCGCAGAAATTAGTAAGCGTGTGAGGAGATAAGCCAAACGCGCCCTGGTGCCTTTAATTTCCGCAAGTGGGTATCACGTGCTTCATTGTGCTTTAGAATCCATTTAGTAGTATCTTTTATTGCGGCATCACGTGGCATTGGAGAATAAATTTGAGAAGGTGTAGCTTCACGTAATGCTAAGTGCCAATGATTGCAACATTTGCAATATTATTTTTTTTTTCTTTCTTCATTCGAATGAGAGCCAGCTCCATCTTGATTCTTTCATTTTGATATCAATATGAGACACAGCTAAAAAGAGATTCCATCTTTTATATTTGCATGGTCTTTCATTTCTTTATTTTTCTTTCGTCTTTGTTGCATGCGCCAAGAATCACGTGGCCCAGTTGATCACAATTTACATTTTCTTTTATTCATTTGTCCATGCACTGGCTATGTGCCATCAATTTTTGAGATTGCCAATTTAGTTTGCAAAAGAAATTGTCTTCACGTTGAAAACCACCAGGCCAATCATTGGCTTTTTCTTCAGCTTTTGTTGCGTCAAAACCAAACACAAGGGCCACCAATTTGTTTTAATTGGGCTTCCATCAAATTAAATAATCATTGAACCCAATTGTATCATACAAATCACGAGCCGGTCTTTGTAATATCCTTTTCGTTTAATGCAAATTTTCCCTTCTCGAAATTCTTTTTCTTGAGTTGGGCTGCGTAAATATTTAGACCCACATAAACATATCTCCTTATTAACTATCTTTCAAAATCATTGGCCGCTAATTCTTTTGGGCTTGGTTTAATCTTTAAATTTCTTTTCTTTCGCCTCGATGCACCAAATAAAATTATCTTTGATCCCATAATTTCATGCTCTTTCCAATCTCGTGCTCGTTTTGTCGGTTTTTCCATGATTTTTGTCCTTTTTCAAGATATACGTACCTGCACATTCACAAACACAAAAACAACATGTATTTGGCATTTTCATTATGTTTTTGGTCTTTTTGGTCCGTTTTGATAGGTAAAAGGTATGTGTAATTTAACACATACCATTATTCCTTGTGGGGTGGACAATAGCTGGTGCCAAAAGGCACCCGGGGTCAGGGTGTTCCCGCAAATCTACACCTTTTGTGGAACAATTTATAAACTCTTACAAAAAAAATGAACAAAAAATATAATCTAATCAATATACAATACAAATAATATAACAATAATAAACAATAAAAAGTTTGAATTATTTATTATTTCGTCACACGCTTACATCTTAGGGGATAAAATTCTCTAGCCACGACATCTTAAGACTTTCTATTGTTGGAGTACGCTCATATCATAATAAATATTTATATGGCTAGACGTATGTGAGCCTATGGGGTCACACACTTATACACAGAGACACCATTTTATAGATTGTATTTATCGTATTTACAATATATAAACGACTACGTAACTCGGGATCAATAATGGGCTACTAATAACTAAGCTAGTACTTAGTTTATTGGATTGGACCAACAAATGGGCAAGCCCATTTAAAGCCCCCATGGCCGGCCTAGGTAAAGAAAGGAACAAGAAAGAAGTTCAAGGTTGCTAAGTGTAACTTATGTGATGAGAAGTCCTAATTGATTTGGTCATATTTGAGGATCAATCACATTAAAACCATACCAACTTTCTGTCCCCCTTTCTCTAACCAAAATCCACAAAATAACACACACCCATATTAGGGTTTTGTGTTTTTGATCTCATCTAACCTTATTCTAGTGTAGTTCAAGGATAGATCGCATGTTACGGGGTCAAGACTAGCATCGGGTGGTGATCGATGACGTGTAATGTGGATCAAGCATAGAGGTGATCTCCTTTGATCACTTGGTTTCATAAGTAGATCGTGTATATTGGTGAAGGTCATCATACGATTCTACCGATCACGCTACAAAGGTATAAACATGAGCTGTTTATTATTTGATTGATCATATGGCTATATGGATCCTTGTTGGGTGATGTTTTCCGTTGCGTTTATATGCTTCTTTTACGTTTATCATATTTCACATCACCTATAGTGGTATCAGAGCCATCATATGATGTCATATGATCATCTTGTATGCATAAAAATGGCTAAAAACGCGTGTTTTTAATGGATTCAAAAGGGTTATTTCAAAACAGCCCCAAAGGTTTATTTCTTGTAAATAATTCGATCTATAAGAGGTCTTAAGATCTGGACTTTTTGATCCCATGGCCATTTGTTATGCATATGTTTTGGTATTTGCCGGGTACGTGTAAAATGGCCTAAAACGCATGTTTTTGATCGATTTATGAAACGATTTCAAATCAGCTCCTAAGGCTTAATTTTCTGTGGTAAAATGATGTTAAGAATGTCCTAATATCAGTGGGTTTTGAACCTAATGCCATTTCACATGCGTACCTATCGGGGTTTTAATTCTTGTTGATTAATTTCTTCGATTTCGTTGGCTAACAATTTATTTCTTGTCATTTATTTTGTTTTCATGGCAAATACATGCATGTTTGTCCGTGGAGTTAGCCAACACCTTGTTTTGATCATAATATTATGGTATTATTATGTGTATATGCAAAGCCGATGAAAACCTAGACCACTTGTGCATTGAATTGTTGTGAATGTTGTTTAATTTCGTGTTTTGGGGTTTTGCCATTGTTTCGGCATTTATGTAATGATATCCGTTTTGGTTGTAGCCATTGTTTGGGTACTTTTACAGTAGTTAAAAGTAGATTAGTTGTATTTTACTTTCAATTCATGTAATCGATGCTTGGTGGTGAAACGCGAAAGAGTTAAAGACATTTATGCGGAAACAGGCTGCTGGAACAAGCGGCAGTATTTTGGCTTTTTCCGACGATTGGTAAGGAGTTTTTGTGCTAAAATTTGGTATACAAGTACACAAGACATGGGCCTACAACTTTCTAGTTTTGAGCTAAGCCCAGAGAAGCCTCCTTCCAGGTCATTTGGGCCTCCGAACACAGAAATTATGGGTTGACAGATTCATTATTTCATGTGCATAATGGGTTTCTACTTGCTCTTGATTGTCTTGGAGCAAGTGGGAGCCCTCCGTGTGGTTGTGTGGTTTGTCCCTAGTTGACTCTTGGTTCTCGTGATGGCTCACGAGACCGAGCATAGGTTTATTCATCGGTTGAGGCTTTGCATACTGTGGTTGTATGTTTGTGATTTTGCTTTTTATATATCTTGTGAACATATGTAAATTGCAAATAGTTTTCTAAAAACTTAAAACGAAACACAAACCATCTTCAAAACTAAGTCTTTGGATTTAGTTTAACTAAGTTTTTGAAACTTGAAATCATTGTTTTTAAAATAACACTTAAACTTGTTATGTATGTTATTCCATTTATGTATTGTCCAAACTTATTATCCACCTAGGATGTATATTAGTCTTGAAAATGGACAACTTGACACACATAAATTAAAACAATGATTAGACTTAAGTTAAGAAAAGTTTTTAACTTGTGCTACGAAGGATGAATGCATGCTCCTTTCCTACACCTTTTGATCCACATCAAAACTTTTACCCGTCAAAATTTAAGTCATGTCGTCCAATGTTGAGAACACTTGCAATTACCTTTTGCCTATGCGTGGGACCTAGATTGAATTGTAACCCAAGGTGACTATTCTCTATGCGTGGGACCTAGATATATTCTCGCACGTTCTAAAATTGGATGACTTAATCGAGTTAAGCGGTGAGACCTTGACCCGAGAAAAAAATGGGACTAAACATGCCTACATGACACTAGTTGTTTGACACTAAACGCCATGAGTCCCATAAGGATCTAAGAGTTGTACATGTAATACAATTGGTGATCGTCGCCTATCAATTGAATCTACTATTGCTAGCAGATCAACTGATGTGATAGTGGAAGCACAATGTGGATCTTAGCTTTTTTCGTAAATTATTGTTTTAGATTGCAAACATGGGGTAATTAATTTACAAAAGGATAATTATTGAAAATACTAAAATTGAACTTTGTAAATTCAGTTAATGAATTAATGCAACACAAACCGTAAACAAGAGTTTGTTCTTTTCTTGCTAAAAGGACAAACTAAGTCATTCTTTCCTTGTAAGAAAGAGACTTGTTCCTATTCTTTTTCTTTATGAGGAAAATCCATAATAGGAATATTTGAATTGTCCTAATTCTAATCAAACTCAAAGAGCACATACTCTAGAAATCGTAATCTCTTGTAAAAGTCAAAACGGTTAAGTATGGTTGCACATCTTATTCTTTCAAGTTTGTTTTATAACCCTAGTTCCGGTTTGAAACCTTGAAGAAATATAAGATATTTGGATAACTAGAGAACATGTTTCTGTAGCTACCAAAATAATACGAGTTTTAATTAGAAGATATCAATGAACCGCAAAGTGGTAAAGGCAATTACTAGCATGATTTCCTAGCAATTTGTCTTATCCCAACAAAACAACTAAGGTCCTACACACCCTTGTGGTAAAGTAGACCAAATATGGAGGAAATGCATGCCCATTTTCAAGTTAATATAGCAATGATGGCTAGCCCATCATCTATATGTTAGAACTTGATGCACTTCCTTGAATACCTACTAGTCAAAGTGACTCGCATTAGCAATAATGTGTAGATATTCAAAGAAAGAAGGAAAGTATCCAATCATCACTCACTCTCCACTGGTGACGTAACACTTATAATGTTGTCTAATCCAGTGGGAGCTACGTGATTATATTACTGGTGACGAAACACATGTAATGTTCTCTAATCCAGTGGGAGCTGTAAGCTCTATTACCTTATCTTATTTCTAGATTGTCTTGAAATAATACATTACTTTCCACATGTGAAGCATCATAGTTTATATAAGAACCATTGCATAAATTTTATTAGATAACTTGTCGCGTTCCTGAAGTTGCTTCCTGAAATGTTATCAATAAAATTGTTATGCATAATTCATTATTAAAACAATAAAAGTTCTACACATCTATATTTTGATTTTGACTAAAATCATATGTTATCTGTGACACTGTCATATTAACTTATAGAAACAATTGTCTGTATACTTGCATGATGTTGTGCCATGCACAAGTGGGAGAAATCTTGATTGTGTGCAAGGTACAACATATTGGTACAACATATAACAATATGACTAATGGTTTTTCTTGACTGAAAGGTAAGAAAACTGAGATTCTATAGGACTTCTACACATGAAATGTATGTTGCCCTAATTAGAACAAATGTCAAGATAACATGAAAAGCTACTTCGGCATATTCACTGAATTGTTTAGTAAATATGATTATGTTTTCTTGTAAATTCATAATCATGAAGTATTAAATTAACTTGAAATGTAAGACGTTGACTTGTTATGTCTTCTTGTTAAGACATGTACACTTACGACGTATAATAAAATATTTAATGTTTATGTTTTCTAGTCAAAACATGCACATGAAGTCATTGACTTGGTCAAAGACTT
Organism: Artemisia annua; assembly: GCA_014162995.1. NCBI lineage: Eukaryota > Viridiplantae > Streptophyta > Magnoliopsida > Asterales > Asteraceae > Artemisia > Artemisia annua. The sequence goes on from LBNU01019811.1 coordinate 35,062, forward strand.
ATAATATAAAGCATGCAGGAGGCTAAAAATACTATTGATGCCATCTGGTATGACTTGGTTGGCAGATAGTAAGCCAAAGAGTATAAGTTCATCCAATGAGTTGTGGGATAGTCTCACAACATCAATCCACGTGGAATACCACAACTTTATGGTATGTCCATCATGGAAAAATCAAACTCCTTTGATATTGTTTGATTTTGATGACTTAAACTGTTTTACCTCCAAAAGTAATCAAGGTTAGAAAATTGGATGTGCCATTTGTACACTCAATATGGTTCCAACCCAGAAGAATTTAAGACACCATTGTATTATGGAATGGGATGAATCCCATTATATCTTGATTGTAGTTCTCAACTTGTTAAATACCTTAGAGTAAGTAATTAACAAACTAGAGTCAAGAACAAACGTTGTATTTTGGATGTCCCACTTGAAAACAATTTATTGTTATCAAGATGCTGAGTATCTGGAGATTAATCTCCACTTACAAAGGCAAGTGGGAGCACCTTTAGATCTTTAAGTCATTCAAGAGCTAAATACACAACCTTTTAAGTACACTTGCTAATGTCATACTAAGGTTGAACATGCATATGCTAAACCATAGATTGATATCTCTCGTTCATAAATCCGCGAGGATACCCCTAGCACTTGAATGATATAGTTTTTACATCAATGCTAAGGGACATAAGTTGGAGAATCATAGTGAACCTGCTAACTAAAGAGATGCATTATCAGATCTTGAATCTGATGAATAACTCAAAACTATGAATTTTAAGATGCAGTCCTTGAAAGACAATCACTCATGGAGCTTGATTGATCTCTTACCAAATCAGTTATACTGTGAGGTTAAAAATGAGTTTCTTAGACTAGAAGACTCATAAGGACAAACTTGTACACACATTTAATGCATGCATAGTAGAAGGAGTTTACTCGTACTCAAGAAATTGACTATGATTAAATCATTATACCTACAAACATTAAATGTATAAAGATGATTAATTTTCATACCTGTTTTTCATGTATATGAAATATGACAATAGGATTTCAAAAAAACTTTTTGATTACTTTTGCGAGGATGATGAGTAATCAAAAGGGTTTATGAATCTATATAATCTTTATTATGTATACAAGACATAAGAATCCAAGTGTGGATTATATCATGCATCTAGGAGCAGAGATCTGAGGTTAATTGTAAAATCGTTAATTTGATTTTGATTTAATAAGATTACTCCTGAGTACTCTGAGAGCAAGTAGGAGCAATACATTTATTTTCTTAAATTTCATATTGTTAACATATAAGAAACATTATTCCGTCTAAGCTAGACTTTAATCCTTAGCTTGGAATGAAGTTTCTCTTAAGGAGTTTAGAAAATAAAACATACAACCTTGTTGCATGTGTTTATAAGAATAAACATAAGCGGTTAATAATCTAAACACAATATGACATGTCATTGAGGGGAGTCTCAATGATCAATCTTACATGACGAGATTGAATGCATGAATGGAAACCTTAAGTTTATCTAAAGGATTCATTATGTAAGTCATATTATGTATTAGATTATTTATATCATTTGCATGAATGCAAGATGAGTTGATAAAAACAAATATCTAAGTGAAAGTCATTAGATAATTGTTAAACGAACAACCTATTGGACCTGCAAAGGACAAAAGATATGTTCAAACGTTTACTGATATTTGAGGAGCTCTGTTATATTTGCATTCTTTGATGCTTATTTAACTGAGATGATGCTCAACCCTAGTCGTATTAGGGTGACATCATGAATGATGACACCTCTAACTAGATGTGCTCGATTGAGGGCATTAATGCATTATACATTAAAAGAATAAGAATACTTTACAGTTTGGGAAACTGTTATTATGACTGTCTAAAGTAGGTGTTTTGCTAGCTTCAAACACACTATGGAATGTATTGTTGCAATACTCGTATTGTACTTGAATGCACACATACAAAAGGAAAATCATCATTCAAAATATTTTTAAATTTTGAAACAAGTATTCTCAAAGTTTACTCAGATGACTACTTGTTGTCTTGTACAACAAAATTGATCATGGTGGAAACATCGGATTCCAATCTATATGTAGTCTTGTGCATATCTGTTTTTGGTATTTGGATAATGGAACTGTAAGCAGTCGTATTATATAATGAATTGATATACCGGGTATAATCGTCTTCATTTATACTACTGTGTTCTATATTTGCATGTTTAATCCATGAATAATTTATTTATTCTAAACTTGTCCATTGCCGGTTGACGATACGGGAGTATCATCGAATTAAGGCAAATGTGAGCGTATTGGTGATATTTATTTAGAATAAATATTAATTGATGTTTCCACCAAACTCACATGTTGTTCATTGTGATGAACATTGGACTGACCCAACCTACGAGTATTCATTGCATGGATCGGCGTCAATAGTGAATCTCGCAAATGGTTATGTCTCTTATCCTCATACTTGAGATGCAAGTAGGTCATGCATGTGTGGAATTTCATTCTTTGATATGGTTAAACGCTGTCCTGAATAAGGTAGTTATAAAAACCATCTTCAGGAGTGATTTGAAATGCATGAATGACACGTGCAGTCAAAATAGGATTTGTTCCTCCACATGTCATGGAGTTAGATACTATTGGGCCCCTCGATGAATTGAACAGATGTTTGTATGGCCGTACCCAAATGAGATTAAGATGAATCTTAATTCACTTGGTAATCTTGTTCAATATCTAGATCGAGAAACATAATAGTTGAACAAATAGAATGACTTCGATCCATGTCTAGTGTTCAACATAGTATCTGTAACAAAAGGATGGATGACATATATACCATTTTAATGAGAAGTTTAAGAAACTACCCTCATATATTTCTGGGGGCATTGGCGTGTTGCTAGACGCTAACCCTTGCTTGTATAATTACTTGATTATTATGACGTCGCAAGTGGGAGCTGTTGGAGTATGCTCGCGTCATAATAAATAATTATATGGCTAGACATATGTGAGTCTATGGGGTCACACACTTATACACAGAGACACCATTTTATAGATTGTATTTATCGTATTTACAATATATAAACGACTACGTAACTCGGGATCAATAATGGGTTACTAATAACTAAGCTAGTACTTAGTTTATTGGATTGGACCAACAAATGGGCAAGCCCATTTAAGGCCCCCATGGCCGGCCTCGGTAAAGAAAGGAACAAGAAAGAAGTTCAAGGTTGCTAAGTGTAACTTATGTGATGATAAGTCCTAATTGATTTGGTCATATTTGAGGATCAATCACATTAAAACCTTACCAACTTTCTCTCCCCCTTTCTCTAACCAAAAGCTACGAAATAACACACACCCATATTAGGGTTTTGTGTTTTTGATCTCATCTAACCTTATTCTAGTGTAGTTCAAGGATAGATCGCGTGTTACGGGGTCAAGACTAGCATCGGGTGGTGATCGATGACGTGTAATGTGGATCAAGCATAGAGGTGATCTCCTTTGATCACTTGGTTTCATAAGTGGATCGTGTATATTGGTGAAGGTCATCATACGATTCTACCGATCATGCTACAAAGGTATAAACATGAGTTGTTTATTATTTGATTGATCATATGGCTATATGGATCCTTGTTGGGTGATGTTTTCCGCTGCATTTATATGTTTCTTTTATGTTTATCATATTTCACATCACCTATATCTATTTCATGCAAATCATCACCGAACTTGATTTTACTCCAAGTTTCAACCCTTCTTTCATATTTTTCAACTTATCTCTAAATCTTGAATCTGGATTCAAAGAAAATACCATTTTTTCCCAACAATCTTTCACTATATCTTCACATTCTTTTTCTTCCATCCAAACATCAAAACAACAGAATAGTTTAGGACCAAAATAAATAGTTTTATCCATGAGAACTAGTGGGCAATGATCTGAGAGCTTTCTTTCCTTTGCAATAACTACGAGTGACACCCAATTTGACAAATAAGATAATTTGTTAAGAATCTATCAATCTAATTAAACTTTAAAGTTTAAACATACTTATTCTCGTGAACTTGTTCCCACCCATTGGAAGGTCAATCAAACAATCACCATTTATATAGTTGTTAAAATTTAACGCTCCCCGTATAATAAAACCCATATTCCTTCTTTCTTCTCTGTTTCTTACCTCAATAAAATCTCCAAAGATACACCAAGCCGCATCAACCAAATTAACCCTAGACTACTTCATCCAAAGATTTGCCTTTTTCTTGTATATCAAGAGAGCCATATACAATCTACAAGTTAACATACTGTAAATATGTTTGCACACACTAGCCAGTATGAACTTGGCCCTTTATACACATGCGGTCTTCTTAAAGACTAAATGAAAAGAACCATGTTGGTTATTCAAAGACGAAACAAACAAACAAATTTGAACAAACAAAGCAGAAGATTTATTCCAAATTATTAAACCAAATACAAAAGCAAATTCAAATATACCAAATACAAAATTCCAAATGTACCAAACTATTATTCAAAAGGTATAAAGAATTCCAATGCTAATAATCCCTATTTATAGACTAAACAAATTGTTATAAAAAGTTTCCTAATTCCAAACAAACTTTTAGAACAAGTCAAACAAATTACCAAATTCTAAACGAACTCCAATTAGTAAACATACAAAAACTAAAAACAAATTTACCAAACGAACCCTTAAAGTTTAAGTCACTTTTCTACCAATCTCCACCGTGACTAAAACTCCTACACCTGCTTCAAATCGAATTCAAAAGTTCCAAACGCTAGATATACTAGCCAAATTCAAATCAAACGATGAATTCCCAAAAGCAATCCAAAACAAATTCGATCCAAAGAAAATGCTGATAACTTCAAAACGAACAATCAAACGTTAACTAACAATTTCAAAACAGTTTACCAAACCACACAAATCGGCTCAAACGATCTTCAACAAAGACAATTAAATTCGAGCAACCAACTTAAAAAACCCGACAAACGAAGATCCAAATTTTCAAACAAACAAACTCTAACGATCGAACAAAACGACCTAATAATAATTAAGTCTTCAAACACCAAATCGATCTTCAAATTCCAAATACCAAAAATCAAATTCTAATGACCCACTTATGTAATAAGAATTACGGTCCAACTTCAAACTTATTATCTAGGTATCAACCAAATTCAAGTTAACAAATAACTTGAGAAACGGGATCTAATAATTCAAACGCTCAAAATATGATAGTGATAATAATTTTAATGACCCACTTATTACGGTCCAAATTCCGATAATTAAACTATCCAAATTCGAATACCAAACCAATCGAGGTCAAAACAAATTATATTCTAAGAGATTACTAAAATTCTAAATTTTGAGATCTACCAATAACAAAAGCTCTCAAAACTCATACTTACTAGTTACTATTGATGATTAACTAATATTACTTTGAAAGGTCCTATATCTAATTCCAATACCAAATAAAGCTCAAAAGAGCAAATCAAAATCCACGACCGTAAATTCAATCGAACAAACGAATCCCCAAACTGAGCCAATCATATCTTCAAAACCAATTCGAATATCCAAACCAACCAATCTAGTAAATATGTCAATACAAACAAATCTTCAATGCCAAAAACAAATAAAATTCGATCCAAACAAACCTCAAACGAACTTTATTTTTTCTTTTTCTTCATGTTAAACAAACCTAGCTCTCTGATACCACTTGTTGATAATTCGAAGATGAAACAAACAAACGAAAGTCACTTTTCTAACTAACCACATAACAGTAATGATCAAAGATAATATAATTGTGTGTACTTGTGACTCAATTCATTTGTTATACTATATATGTAAGGACTGAACCTATAATGATCCATTTAAGTTATTTAAAAACGGATAATATAAGCCTCAGTCTGCACACCTGTACACTAACCAAGAGCAATGCTAGTCAATAAAGGGGTTATAAATGACGATAGAGCTGGTGTGTGGTGTTTTCGGATTGAAATAAAACAATAAACCACTCTCTTCTGACTCCCATGCATATTGCATTATTTCTAAAAAAATTAAATATAGTATTGATTTTCGGGTCTTATCAGGTTGACCAGAGAACCCGATAATATTAATTATTTAACCATAACCCAACCCAATAACACTATGAGGTTATCGGGTTCGGGTGAAACAACCCGACAAGTTTTTTAACTCGGCTTGACTCGATCCGATAAGCCTTATGAGGTTCATGTTCGGGTCAGGTCAACCCGACCCTACTGACACCCCAAATTACACATTGTAAAAAATCTCATCCATAAAATACATTCTGATAACTTCATTCATTTACAAATTCAAAGACTCTACTCCATCCACCATTTTAGTCGAACGGCTTCTTGTGTGTATATCATTTGCTCTCTTCTTTTATTTAACATTTTATATTATTTTTCATAACAAAAATTACTATCGTTAACTATGTCAAGCTAAATCAGTCCTTGTTATATTGTAACTATATGGATTTTTTAAAATGAATACAATAGGTTATAACATTTATGCCAAATTTAAATTGAGATATGAGTCTTTCTCATTTCCTGACTCTATGTATAGCTAGATAAGATTCGTCATGTGTGATAATGAACTTTAAAAAAAAGAAACGCATGGTAAAGTTAGTTGAAGTTCGATAATGCTACCACAAACCATTTTAAGTTGAAACACTAAATTCGATAACTTTTGAAAGAGTACTAAACTTATAAATGACCCCTTCTCTATGTCGTGACTCGTGACAAGTTCTAGCATTTGCAATAAAAGGAATTCATTTTGGACCACCATAGTTTAAACATATATACGACACAAATATTATACTTAAAGTGTTATTTACCGCACAAAATTTTCTTTTCTAACCTTACCAGTATTAAAAATAGTTGTATTTTATTTAGAATATGTTCTTTTTGTACGCCAACATCATAATCAACTTAAAAGGAGTGCAAGAACAGGGGTTAAGACGGTAACAATTCAATTATATAAAATGTCACGAGTTAGATCTTCCCCGTAGCTAAATAAAATAAGTGTTTTTTTTCTTTGCCTTTTGATGCCCACTTAGCTAAAAGGGAAAAGCAATTAATAAATATAAATAAAAACTTTGTTCAAAGAAAAAAATATTAATAAAGACAAACTTCAAAGTTGCCATATTAACGTTTAACATACATATTCCATTTGTTGAGGGACGCGAGTTCTAAGCTATTATTTACTGTGGACATTATTTTTTTCTTTTCTTGGGCTTTACAGTCTAAAAGTATTGTATGAGCCTTTTAGCTAAAAAGTTGGTCGCATTTTCCCAATGGGGCTTTATTGTCAATATAACTTTTTGCAAATATATTGTCTTTGAAAAAATGAGAAAAATATTACTCACAAAATAGTTTTGAAATTCACTTAATCACACTTCTTTTACACCTACACATAGTTTTCTAACAGTATCACCTAAAGATAAACATTAAGTGTCGTTAAAATTGTAAAAGTGCTTCTAAAAGAAAAAAATAGGTGTCACTAAAACTCACAATATAATGAAAAAAAATCGTAAAATTAGAATTAGTTCGAAAGGCGATGAAAAACTCTACAGATAATAAAAGTGTTTGGTAAACGTGCAGGGATCATTTACTTGTATACATACATTATTTTGCTTGAAGGAATTAGATTAACAAGAAATATTTTGAATGAAGCAATTTCTATATTATACTTTGTTCAGTTGTTGCGAGGACAAAAAAACAACATTAAACTTAGACGCACACATGTATGTACTCCTTTTCTTAAAGAAATTTCATTATATTGGGTTTAAGGCCCAATCATTCCAATTCAGTTTAAAAGTGTTGTTTTGGTGAAGTATCTTAGTATCATCATGAGTAGGATAGAACTTGATGATGGCTTTTCCTTGAATCTTTTATCTCGATAACCCAAGACACTAGAGCACGTACTGCTGCTCATATCTTTAGTAGGATTAGCTTTTGTATAGCTAGAGGAGTGGGAGCCCAGTTAGTATCTCTGCTTCCCACTAACTTCTTGTAAAATCCTACGACTTTTTAATAATAATAATAATAATAATAATAATAATAATAATAATAATAATAATAATAATAATAATAAGAGTAATAATACTAATAATAATAGTAATAATAATAACAATAGTAATAATAACAATAATAATAATTATTATAATACTAACAATAATAATAATATTAATAATAATAATAATAGCGGGAGATTTATTATGAAAATTCAAATCCCGCACCAAAAGTTCGGTATGTTTGTTTTCGGTTTTTAGTTTTTTGCCATTCGGTTTTTGGTTTTTTGCAGTTCGGTTTTCGATTTTTTCAATTTTTGGATATCCGAAATTTAAGATGATGTTTTATGTTAGACTCATTATTTTATCTAAGTTCTTTAAATTCGGATATCTGAAATTTCAAATAATAATTTTATATATCCAAATATCCAAATATCTATAATTAAAAAAAAAAAAAAAATTTATATGAGTTCCAAAACTGACATTTCATAAAACCCAAATTTTTAATAAATTTTGATTAATTTTTCGGATATCCGAATACATATGTCTTTTGAATACACACAACCTAAAACAAGAAATCCTAGAAAGCATGTTGAATATTTTGTCAAAAAATAATAAGATTACATAACAGGTACAGTCATTACTATATACATGTACGTACACTTTGCTTGATTAAAACATGAACCATAACAATGTATGTATATGTTGTTGGACTAAAACATAGACCAAAATTATTTTTATCTAAGAAAAATTGTACGAGAAACTATAACTTGGTAATCTTTTACACAACTCAATGTATAAATAAAGTTAAAACTTTCCAAAAATCAATAAAAAATCAACAGAAACAAAACTTTTAGATTATAAACACGTACAAAAGAAAAAGTTCTGTACAAATTGATAAGCAATTACATGACCATAACTGAAATGATATGTAAAACATAATTGAGATATCCAAAAAAAATTTATGGAATAATAATAATTTATAACTCTTACAATAAAATGAACAAAATACAAATAATATAACAATATTATTAATAATAAACAATAAAGAGCTTGAATTAGTTAGTTTTTGGTCACACGTTCACATTTTAGGGGAACAACTTGTCTAGCTATAGCACGATTACGTGCATATGGGACACTACAAATAAAATCCGCATGCCGAGAAGGTGTTGGTATGACCAGAGCCTTTTCATTCTTGAGTTTCCAATGGAAATCCACTGTCATTAGCATGTACGGATCCTCTTCCTTCATCCATCTATCCAGGACCCACACTTCCTCTTCCGGCAGCTGATTCACATGTAGTTCGAAGTGAATCACGAGAAGCTGCCCTTTCTTCTCGGAGATGGAATAGGTGGCATTCCCAAAGGTGCTAATTGTGGAGTTGTTAAAGGTAACCATCGTCAAGTTGAAGAATGACAAGCCCGGGGTCGGGCTGACATCTCCAGTGGTTTTGAACTTGAATCCAAGTGTTGCATTGGCTCCAAGTGTGACACTTATGTTAGTTACAATCTTGTGCTTGACATACATATCATGTACGTCAAGCTCAGACACCTTCATCGTACCCACATCCATGATCAGATGAATTATCAACAAAGCAGCAACAAACGAGAGGAAAATGAAAGCAGCGACAAACGAGAGGAAAATGAAACAGATTGCCAATATTATGACATTTTTCACTGTCCAAATTCCTCTGTTTGACGGTGGGGGTTCGGTGTTAGTGGCGATGGCAGTGGTGGTGGTTTGTTGGCGGGGATCAGTGATAGTGTTGGTGGCAATGTTAGTGGTAGTGGTGGTTTGTTGGTGATGGGATTGCATTTCGATAAACGACGCCATGGCAGTGTTAGTGGTAGTACTGTGTGAATGAAACAAGTCTCAACTAGGCTTGTTAATTATTGTTGATAAAGTTTGTCAGAGTTTATGTTTTGGTATGAGTTTAAAAAGTAGTAGTAACAAATAACAATGTATGCTTATATATAGGGGGAAGGCCATGAGGGTAAAGTGTAAAAGGGAAAAAAATGTAAAGAGGGTTTTTTGGGAGTGGAATATTTTAGAGGGAAAATGATTGCGGGAGGTTTATTATGAAAATTCAGATCCTGCACCAAAAGTTCGGTATGGTTTTTCCGGTTTTTGGTTTTTTGCCGTTTGGTTTTCGGTTTTTTTGATTTTTGAATATCCATAATTAGAAATGACGGTTTTATGTTAGACTCATTATTTTATCTAAGTTCTTTAAATTCGGATATCTGAAATTTCGAAAAACAATTTTATATATCCAAATATCTAAATATTTATAATTTAAAATAAAACTTTTAGATGAGTTTCAAAACTGAAATTGCATAAAACCCAAATTTTTAATAATTTTTCGGATATCCGAATACATATCTCTTTTGAACACACACAACCTAAATCAAGAAATCCTAGAATGTATGTTGAATATTTTGTTAAAAAATAATAAGATTACATAACTTGTAAACTAATTACTATATGCATGTATATATGTATGTACACTTTGCTGGATTAAAACATGAACCATAGGCTTAGACATATGGTTTAGGCATATAAACCATTTCCCTTTCCAAAAATAATATATTTTCAAAAGAGAAAGAGAAGTGATAGGTATGTGGGCATTTAAAAAGTTATTGGTTTAGGCATATAAAAACTAGAAAGTTAGGGCCCGTCAGGTATGAGGGGATAGAGGTAGGATTTGGGGTTGATAGTTCCCGACGGTAACCATCGTCAAGTTGAAGAGAGCCAAGCCCGGGGTCGGGTTGACATCTCCAGTGGTTTTGAACTTGTATCCAAGTGTCGCATTGGCTTCAAGTGCGACACTTGTTTTACTTAAATTTCGGTGCTTGACGTACATATCTTGTACGTCAAGCACGGACACCTGCATCGTACCCACATCCATGGAAAGATGAATTACCAACAAAGCAGCGACAAACGAGAGGAAAATGACATAGATTACCAAGATTATGACATTTTTCACTGTCCATCTTCCTCTGTTTGACGGCGGGGGTTCGGTGTTAGTGGCGGTTATAGTGGTTTGTTGGCGGGGTTCGGTGATAGTGGCGGTGGCAGTAGTAGTTGTAGTGGTGGTTTGTGGGTGATGGGGTTGCATTTCGATTACGGACGCCATGGAACAGATCGAGTAGAGTGTGATTTTCTTTTTGTGTAGTACTGTGTGAATGGAACAGCTGAACAAGTCTCGCTTATATATAGGGCATGAGGGTAAAACGGCTGTAAAAAGTAAAAAGGGTTTTTTGGGAGTGGAATATTTTAGAGGGAAAATATTCTCAAACAAATGACATGCTCATAGCAATATTTGACGCCTTTGATACTTATCCTGTAATTTCACATATCGATAAACTTAACTATAATGACTTGTGCAATTTTTTTTTGAAGATAATCTATATATATAATAAAAGGAGCTTTTTTTTTTTTTTTTTTTTTTTTTAAATCTAGCCATGTCATTTAATCCATGCTGGCATCCCCTTCCACGTCATTTAAGCCACATCAGATATTCCACGTAAATAAACCTGTCCATGAATTGAATTTTGACAGCTGTGTTTCTATCTATATACTTCTCCCATTTAATATTCTGTTTGACTATTTCTCATATGTAAAAGCAAACCAATTACTGTATTGCTTCAATCTTCTCTTCTTTTCAAATTTCAAATGATTATTAATTACGTGATTGACAACACCTCACTACCTCAGTATCATCTACAATTATTAATTACGGTTTCGTAGTTAATAGGAGGTAAAACATCTATGATGTGCTATCAAAATGGAGTTTTTATTATTATTATTTTTTTATTGTTTGCATGCAGACGATCTTAACGAAACAACAATTGGATCTTGAATTTCAATATGTCGAGTTCTTCATGCTAACTCAGGTTTGGTTTGGTTTCTTCAATTAACTTCACGTCAAGTAATTATATTATTGTTTTTAAGGTCTAGATTCATCTCATAAGGTGTTCGATGAAATGTCATCAAGAGTTGTAAGACCAAAGTATTGTTGGACTTGAGTTTTATTATAGTTGGAAGTTACCGAAAAATTCTGAAAATATATATTTAACATTAAAAGATCAACTGCTTTGTTCTATTCTTCAAATAATTGTAAAAAATATATTCGGGTGTTGTTCTCTCTAGTGTAAAGTCGTTATTGTTCATTTATAATTGAGGTGAAACAAGATTATCTTAATCACAATAAGATCTCATTTGACACTGAAATTTTGCATCACAGTGCACGCCATGAGTAGTTGTGGGATGGGTTCTCTTTATTAGAGCTTATTTTAGAGTTGCGATGTAACTATGTAAGAGTAGTTGAACACTAGCAGAGTTTGTTTGGCTATGGTTTGATGGTGTTGTTTTGAACTATGTTTTGATATCTCAATATTGTTATCTTATTTGGTGGCAATGTTATATTATTAAGTACCTTAAATGTTATTGGTATAAAACCTTAAATCCAACGCACGGTCTTTGAATGTACCAAGCTCTCTTCAAAATGCATATGACATTTGATGGCTTATATATAACATGGTGTCGAGCTTTCTTATAAATTAAATTGTTGTTCGCTAAAATAAAACAAAATTATGATCGTCCAAAAATTTTAGTGCTCTTATTATTTTTAAAATCTATGGAAATTCTTTATTTTAAACTTCATCAATCCCGGGTTGCGGCTTAAAGTGGTGAATATGAACAAATTACTATGCTACTGGTTCATGAATTGTTCGACACGGGTCTAACGAGATGCATGCCCACTAACCCACCCACTTTTAATATTCAATATGTTCTTAAAGCAATTTAATATTTGAAAAAACACATTTAATCTATCTGAGTTTAAGTGAAGTTCCTTCTTTTGAAATTCGAATACCTTTTGGCATAAAGGGCACATCAATAAGTTATAATTGAATTCTTTGTTTATGGATCTTGTTAATATCATTCTTACCTATCACTCGGTAACTTATGCTTTTGTTTCAAAGATGTGCTTCATGTGTGCCTAACTATATTTTTCTAATCACGATGTTTCTTGTACGATGTTGATCCTCTTGAGAAGGCTGTAATAATGGGGATTGAGTGGAGTTATTAATATAACGGGTAGGCCATGCCTAAGAAGTACGTCAATTTCGACCCCCTTACTATTAATTAGTCGAATGGGACAACGTGAATTATAAATTATCTCTAACTGGTCAAAAGAACATAATAATGTAAAGAAAAAAAGAAAAGAAAAAAAATAGTTTTGGCATTAGAAATGTCAAAATGAGATTTAAGGTTTAAAAAATTCTGGATAACAAGCTATTTGGATAACATTACAAGCTGATGGAAATGCACCTTGGTTGACATGTAGCCAATCCATTTAACCATTTGCTTTATTCTTAAATTTTTATCGTATTTGACACTTCTGTTAATTTTGCAACTCTATTAAAATGCAATCCCAAACACCAACTAATTATGTTTTTAAGTTACTATCCGGGTATACAAACACTAATAAGTATAGTGTAGCTAATCTGCTATTGTTTTGGTAGATCAATATGACTTGAATTGGATTCATTTATTTGAGTATAAGAGGCCTTATGTATTAACTCATACACCTTCACTGCTTCACATACGGAACTCACTTAACCCTTTTATTATTTAGCTTCATTAGTAGTCTATAATTTGCTTTTTATGCAATAGTCTATAGTTTGTTTACGAACACTCAAATTTTACAATTTTTTCTAATGTGATGAAATTGTTAAGATGAAATGCACACTCTGAAACAACTGTCAACTCTTACGCGTGATGACAAAGGGTCTCTCCAGGTATTTAAGATGAAATGCACAAAACTCCTCCATCATATTTGAATGCTGCTAACACAATTAAACCATCCCATGTTTATGAATCAAGGATACAAGAGGCACAAAAAATAACAAGAATCGATGTGTGTAACACCACTATCATCTCGCGTTTGAAACTTAGTCCTTCCAACAAGAGGTTTTTATTGAAGATTAACGAAGATAGATTCCCATAGCTGTTTTTTTCTATCATCTAATGCAAACTTTCGTTTCATGTTATGATTTTATATATGCAAGTTTCTTTTCGCCTTGAGTTGTGAAAATTCTCGATTATTGTTTGAGAACTAATATTTGTTGCTTTAAGTATTTAAACCTTTGTTTTCAAACTTTCTATAAGCCACCCGTGATTTATCACGGGTTTATAGGCTGGTAGTAATGGATGCATAAAAAGTTATGCGCCAGTTGTAATTATGAACTATTTCAAACAAAATCAATACTTCTGAACTATTTCAAACAAAATCAATACTTCACGAGTCAGCAAGTTGAAAATTTTATTTCACCTTCAAATTACTAACTATGCAGGAATCAAAGGCTTTAATATATCAAACTCAACCAATAAAAGATGATTGGACACTACCTTAGAGCATTCGGTATGTTAACACCAAGTTATAACTTAACACACCGCCACGTCAGCGCCACGTCAGCTTTAACTTTTTCACCTTAACTCACAAAAAAACACCCGTTACAATAACTCATCTTAACTCAACTTTAACTCAAATATTTTCAAATTCAACCCTAAACTAAAACTAATATTTTATTTAATAACTAACATAACATGTAAAATATAAATTATATTAATCATTAAACTTTAAACACACATCTCTACTACTTATAAAGGAAAAATGGTCAACCTTGAATTTTCAAGGTCAATGTTGAGTTTTCAATGTAAATGTTGAGTTTTCAATTCTTGAGTTTCAACCGGCTATTGATGGAAACGAGCTGCTATTGATGGAAACTACAAATCAATTGAAATGTAATTAATACTCTTATTAAAACACCCCATTACTTAAAAGTACAATGATTTATTCACATTGTACAACAAATTAAAACACAAACCGGGTATGTTGAGTTTTCAATTGTTGAGTTTCATACAAATTAATTGAAATGTAATTAATACTCTTATTAAAACACCCCATTACTTAAAAGTACAATGATTTATTCACATTGTACAACCAATTAAAACACAAACCGGGTTGACCCGGGACGCTTCAAACCCGGTTTAATTTGACCCATTTCCGACCCAACATAACAAGTTGACCGGTTTAAATCGACCCATTTTTCAACCGAAACGGTTCAACCGGTTGAACCACCCGGGTCGAACCGGGTTTCAAAACATTATCCATTACTTAAAAGTATAATGATTTATTTACATTGTACAACCAATTGAACCGTTCCGGTCGAAAAATGGGTCGATTTAAACCGGGTCAACTTGCTAGGTTGGCTCGGAAATGGGTCAAATTAAACTGGGTCAACCCGTCGGGTTTTGAAGCGTCCCGGGTCAACCCGGTTTGTGTTTTAATTTGACCAGTTTTCGACCCAACATAGCAAGTTGACCCGATTTAAATCAACCCATTTTTCGACCGGAATGGTTCAACCGGCTGAACCACCCGGGTCGAACCGGGTTTCAAAACATTATGTTTAATTCCCAAATCTTCAAACTTTTATTATTTTTCGTTTATAACCTATAAACTTTTTTTTTATCAATAAACTATCTATCGCCATAAAATCCCGTTGCTATGCACGGGTATTCGTCTAGTTAAATATTAAACATTAAACTTAAAACACGAATTACAATAAACATTAAACTTAAAACACGAACTACATTAAACATTAAAGTTAAAATATGAAATACAAAGTATGATTAATAAAAGGAATCATCTGAGACCCAGCCCTCCTCCTCACTCTCAGCTTCTCTTCTTTCACGCTCCCTACGAGCAACTGCCTCTTGTGCTTCGGCTTGTTGAATTTCTCTCATGTTTTCTTCATCTTGCTCCATTTGTCAAAGATATTCCTCTCAAAAGTTAAACGTATTGTTTTGGAGGTCCACCGATGGAGTGTTAACCGGTGGATTGGGTTGTTGTTGGACAACCGGTGGATTGTTTACCGGTTCATTTTCCGTTGTAAATACCAGAAAGATGTCTTCCGGTGGAGTGTTTACCAGTTCATTTGAAATCAGGTTGGAGCTTGGGAATTGCTGGGAGAAGTCGTGTTCATTTGGGAAATGTTGAGAGAAGTCATGGTGACTTGGGAATTGTTGGGAGAAGTCACGGTGAGTTGGGAATTGCTGGTAGAAGTCTTTGCGACACATTGTTATGGAGAGAATTTGTTAATAAATTTTATGTGTGTGTGTGTGTGTGTGTGTGTGTGTGTTGTGTTTGTATAAACAATGCATTGTATGTAGCTATATATAGGTAAGTTTTGAATTTTGAATTTATCCTATTCCGTTTTGAATTTGAATTTTGAATTTCACTCGGTTTTGAATTTGAGTTTATCCCGCTCGGTTTTGAATTGAATTTATCCCGCTTGTGTTTCAAATTTGAATTTTGAAAAGTTCCCGCTCGGGTTTGAATTTGAATTTTGAATTTCAAATTTCTATAATTCCTTATAAATAGCATACCATAATATACTATTTTCACACATATTTTTATATCTAAACCATTTTACAATGAATAATCGTTGGTCAAAAGAAGAAGAAAACTTGCTAGCTGAAGTTTGGGTTGCAGTTTCCCAAGAAGCAGAGATCCACAGTGAAAACTCATTTTGAAATAATGTTGTAGAAATGTTCAACAATCAGACTGCCGGTGTGGTTCGTAACAAAAATATGGTCACGGGTAAATGGACAAGACTCATCAACGAATGTAAAAAATTCAACACTATTTACAATCAGTTGCAGCTTCCAATCGGGGTGTCTGGCAGTGATCGTCTCAATAATGCAAAGACCATTTTTGAGCAACGATTTGGTGGGAGAAGCTTCCAATATGTTCACGTGTGGGAGGTTTTGAGAAACAGCCCCATATGGGATGAATGAAATGCTTAATGGTATTATGTGATTTGTTTTCCGTATCGTGTTTATTTTTTCCAGTATCGTTTTTATCTTTTTTCCTATGTTGTAACGTTAATTTAAATTTGAATTTGAATTTTAAATATATCCTTCCCGTTTATATTTGAATTTGAATTTTAAATATATCCCGCCCGTTTATATTTGAATTTGAATTTTAAATATATCCCGCCCGTTTATATTTGAATTTCAATTTGAAATTTAAATTATAATTTGAATTATAAACGGCTATAAATAAGCTACGATAACACACTCTTTTTTCACACACTTCTATATCTATCTATTTTACAAATTCTTTCAAACTTCAAACATTTAAGATGAGTACTCGTTGGTTGAAAGAAGAAGAAAAATTGCTGGCTGAAGTTTGGATTGAAGTTTACCAAGACGTCTACAATGATCCCTCATTTTGGAATCAGGTTGTAGACAGGTTCAACAATCAAAATTTGGGTGACAATCGTAACAAACATACGCTTGTTGGTAAATGGACATCTCTTAACTTGGAATGTAAAAGATTCAATGCTATTTACACTAAGGTATTTCGTAAAAGGGAGATAAATGCCAGTGATCGTCTCGCCACTGCAAAAACCATTTTTGAGTAACGCTATGATGGGAGAAGCTTCAAATACGTTCACGTGTGAGGTTTTCAGAAACCACCCCATATGGCTAGTTTATGGTTAACGTTGTTGTATGATTTAGTATCGTTTTTAACTTTGTCAGTATCGTTTTTAATATGTTGTACTGTTAAAATGCTTAACGGCTAGTTTGAATCTAAATAAAATGCTTAACGGCTAGTTTCCCTTACAATATACTCTAACGGCTAGTTTCCCCTATAAATGCCACTTTAACAACACTTCGTAGTCTCACACAAACACTATGGCTAACGAACCAACTGAGGTGCAAAGAACTATCCTTACCCGATTACGCAATGAATAAGAAAAAGAGCTCAGACTGATTAACAATTTGCTAGGTGAGATAACTCGTATTATGCTACAGATGCATGATCGTGCTCCAGCGATCGAAAGGCTGCGTGAGCTGCCTCAAGACCATCCAGCAATCAGGGTCGGTATAGAAACTCTATTAAGAAACGATGAAACAGATATGCAACTTCATGTCGCCTTGAAGATGGTTAAGGAACAAGTGTTGCAAGTGTGGAAAGAGAAGTCAGATCTCATCGACAATTACAAATCTATATAAAAGCTTCATGAGTATCGTTGGATGATTTATGTTTTTGTATTGTTTTGTATTCAATACTGAATTTTAAATTATGATTTGAATTTTAAATCAAAGGGGGTGTTTTGTATTTTTTGGTTTTTGGAATTCACATAATATAAAAGATTACAAGGGGCCAAAGTGTAAATTTTTTTATTCAAACAAGCAGTTTAACGCTGCGTCAAGTGTTTAACTTGCCACGTTAACGTGGCTTTAACGCACTAAGACGGTATGCTTACCGCAGGTTAACACATACTAGTTAAGGAATACGTGGGGTACTCGGTCATTATACCGAATGCTGTTACTGAGTTCTCAATCTCATACAAGCCAGGTGAGCACGGTAGACCCGGTATTGGTGCTACCGCTACCCACTTCCGAAGGTTTATTCCATTAAAGTGAGACTGTTACTTGGATGGGTTATCTCTTTTAAGTATGTTTGTCATGGAAGACTATTCAATAACTGCTTGTGATACTCAGCTAAATTTAATTTTGTTTAAGGTTCAATGTTTTGTTGCTTCTTAGTTGGTTTATATGTTTATTCTAATCCTTGCTGCCAATATATGTTGTTCTAGCCTTGATATAATTCTGATCAAGATTATTACAGTATGTTTTCTTAGTTTGTTGTGTTTTGGTCACATATAGTCTTTAGCCATCTTTAAGATCCTTTTAATCATCTTGTGATAACTGGTATGATTTCAGCTTTTCAATGGTAGTAGCACCTATTCATATGCAAAATTACTCTACTACGCTCCTATTGACCACTTTTAATGTCATTACTTATTGCTTAAATCAAATATGTTAAAGATGGATCAGTAACATCAGTTCTTTGTTACATGGATGGCAACCAGTTGGAAAAGTATGTTTCAACTCTACCAATGTGCGCAATTGTAATTCCCAGATGGCCAGGTTTTTTTTTTTTTTTTTTTTTTTTTTTTTTTTTTTTTTTTTTTTTTTTTTTTTTTTTTTTTTTTTCAATTTCAACTCATCAAAAGTCATTTTTGCAACAAAATTTTCCAGCAATTTTAACTCTCTTGTGTGTTTAGTCACACCCATTCAGCCATTTAAATTGTCCTTATTTCCCTTTTAAAAGGATTCACACCTATTCATCAAATTTTCAACTATGATTGCTTCAATCTCGCAAAATACAATAAGTGTCTCCAATGAGATAAACCCACCACCACCTGCAATGTGTCAAAACTTTGAATACATAAGATCAAAAGTGTACCCTTATGAAGAAAAGAAAATGTAACTTTACAGGAAATCTATGGAAGGGTCTTTTCCTTGCCATCCCATTTCTTTCCATTGCTCAGTAATTAGACCATGGAGTTCCTCTTCAGGGAAGGATCCTTTCCACAATGCCCTCAATGCTTCCTAAAGCAACAATCATATAAAACATTTAATTTGATTTTCAGTAAACGGATCAATTAATTTACAAAATTGTAGATAAAGAAACCGGTTGAACATGTCACTTTGGTAAAACATAACCCAGTTTATAAGAACAGATGCATACGATCTCCTAAGATGTCTTGTTTCTAACGTATTTAGTATTTACGCAATTAACAGAAGCTATATCCTTAAATCTTAATGAGTTTTTCTTAATCATACTTAGCATTTAAACACTTGGGAAAATCGAGACAAGAAAAAGTGGCAAACCGGTTGATCAGAACAACCCATTTGCCACTTCTGCCTGGAGCTTTTGCCAATAAAAATTGCTAATGCTTGCAAAAAGCAGTGTGCTAACTTCGCATCTTGCAACGAAAAATGGTAGGAAATTTTAATCACTCCTTCATAAATTGGTTTAGCTTATAAATGAACCGTCTGTCAGATTTGCAGTAGTTACCGGTTTTAGGCTTTGATTCGAAGAGGGAGTCATAGTTACCAGTTTTAGGCTTCGATTCGAAGAGGGAGTCATATACTCATATGTTAACAAAATTCAAAAAGCTTTACCTGCATCCAGGTGTCATCTTGGAGACGTTCTGGAGATGTAGGAGTCATATACTACGACCATACAGTAAATAACAATCTTTGTGGCATACTCCGTATATTTTAAATAATACAGATGTGACATATCTTTTAAATAACAAACTTTGTGGCAGCTTCACTTCATCGTTTCTAGTCTAGTTTTTAGCGTAAGTTAAATTAATGGTGTCTTCTCTATAATACCAATTTCTCCAAGTACATATTATTAGGTGAACTTTCATTCTAGCTAGGTGTATAAAGCGTCTTCCATGTCTAAACATATTTAGTTACATACACAAGTTATCTCTAATTGTTGATTATTTTATTATGTCCTGGTAATGATGTATTCTTTTATTTGCTTGAATCCCTTGTCGAGTATTGAATAGATGGCTGTTTTGAGCCATTTGCTTACCAATGAGACGATTGGGCTGTGTTTTATCTATAAAGGGTCTTATTGGTGAAACAGAAAAAAATCGTCTTAAAGGGGATGGTCAAACGGGTTGTAAGTTTCCTAAAGTCTTAGTAATTCTTATAGCCTGCTTAGTTCTATTCAAAGGTTCAGATTACTGATAGTTTTTTTGCAACTTTTACTGAAACTTATTTATCAATTCTTTTTTAAGTAGGAACGAAGTGTTGGCGAGTCACCCAGCCAATTCTAACGTATATGAAAGAGGAGCCATTTTAACCCAATCCAACTTGTTCAAGAATGTTTCCAGCTATAGTGGAGAATGCACTAATAAATTTGGAATTGGTAACAATTAGTTTGAGGATTCATTACCTCAGAATCAATGGATTTTCCCTTTACTTCTTCCTTGAACTCTCTAGGTGTTTCATTCAACTCCTCGGTATTAGCAACTGTGGTTTCATTCTAGATTCTGTTTCTTGTGCCTCACAGTCTAATATAGATAAATTACGTCGCTACCCCTCATCAGGCTTAGTTGTTCCAGGTTGAGTACGCCCTCCAGTGAAGACAACCTGAAACAGTAAAGCAAATAACATTGAAAAATTAGAAACAACAACCTCAATAACGACAAACTTCTCAAATGAGTGATGAAAGACTACATAATGATCAACTCCCATTACTACCTCAGAAAAAGGTATCAACATATCTGCTGAAGTTAAGGTCTGCTGATTTAATGCACTTACCAATCAACTCCTGCAGTTGGACAAAGGTTTGATTAAGCGAATGTTGGAATGGTATATAAATGACAACTACAAAAAGAGGCGGTCGAGATAATTGAAGAATATATAATTATGTTCATCGAGTTAAATTAGTACCAGATCACCAGCATTATCCAAGTAAACCTGGACCACTGCATCCGCATATGTTGCCGGGTCCAGAGGGGGCTGCAATGTTCCGTTTCGGGTCTTGATCCGCTGACCACTGTAAGTTCAGATAAATATATGGTCAAATACAACCTACCACAGAATAGAAATATAAAGCAAATGTGTTCTGCATCATACATATTGACAAGGGAACACTCAAACACATGATTTGATAGCCAATGTAATTGCCAATTAGTCAGCCTAACACATGTACAAATGTTCACAGAAATGAAAAATGTTCAGATGTTCGCAGAGTCGTAGGGGGTGTGTGTCTTAGCTTATTTCATGGGTTTATTAGCTTAATATATTTACTTGAGCTTATGAACCTGTATAACTAGTGGAATACCCGTGCGTTGCTCGGGTAGACGTTTTAATAAATAATTTATTTATATATTAAGTTTATTCAACAATAGCTTTTAATACTAACATCAAATATTAAAAAAATCTGAATCTTAGTGTTTTTTCGTAAGTAACAAAAAATTTCATATACCAATTTAACAGCAAGTTGAGCAAGTTATCTAATGTGTGTCTTAAGAGTTAAGACACACTTTTAGTTATGTAAATGTGTGCATTTTATAGGAAGAATGGAGCATATAACGTTTCACAATGTGAAAGTTTAATAATTTCATTCTTTAACGATTTAACTTGCAATTTATTAAATAATCTATTATACGGTAAATCATACATATCCTCAACCAAATTCAAACTTACTCCTATCCTGATTTTTAACATTCAGACATTTCAAACTTAGCTCCAACATATACTTTCAACTTTCGAAAATTTGACATTTGCTCCCACTAGATTTCCTTCTTTATACACACTAACCAGATAAACTCTTCTTCTAAAAACTACAAAACTATTAATCAACTCTCACCGCCAAAAAACAAATTGTGACCGCGCTTGCGCAAGTACGATGCTAGTATTTATAAAAGGTACATAGTTAAAATAGTTATCGAAGTACATCTTTATCACTTTTATGAGGCTTTAAGCATTTGATAACAACTTTAGTGACTATAAACCCACTGTTGACATGTTTAATGACTTTGACACGTTAAGAAATACTACAAAAATTTACTCACATCACATGCACTTTTGCAAAGGTCAATAAGCATGACGCAATGGATTATTTATGGTGATCGACCGGGAGATAAATATTTTCTAGTAGTGCAGGGAAATGAAAAAGAAAATTTTGGAACTAATAATGCATATGTTAATTTATGGTTGTATGCAAATTGGAAGTACTTTAAATTCTTATGTAGCTGCTGGTGATCAATAGGTTGTTTAAGGTCACGCCATATAACTTATTTGAATGTTCATACCTTGGGATTTTATCACCCTTGCATGAACCGTATACAAGATGAAATTAGCATTAGCCAAGTCAACCCAAAAAGTCACTAAATTTGCCAGTCATTACTTAAGACATCATTTTAATATTGTATATACGTACATATCTCACATGAAACAATTTGTACCCATTGTTTCTCGTCCATAGACAATGTAGACGCATGGACATAACAAATCATTAGAGAAAATAATCCGTATTGATGGACGTTATCTAAAGCCATGTCAAACAAAACAACAAAAATACCAAGAATCAGTATTAGTATTACGGTATTACCATAAGTAATTTACACACACAAGTCACACAACCAAAAAGAGATCTAATTAAACATTTATTAGGTAGTGGGTAGAATACCTGAAACATGAGAAGGCCACCAATGTGTGAATTATAAATATAATAATGGTGAAATTTGAATTTGGAAACAGAATACTCGAGATTAAGGATGCTGAGGAATAAGGGTTTCTTATTGTGTGATGCTACTATTTTTTTGTCACCTTTCTCTATCCTATGAACTAACTTTAGGTTTTAAAAGGAAGAATCATGACGGTCATGATTGAAAGTAAATTTGATCGAATGGCCACAAATAGCTTAAACCCATATGCACCGGGCAATAGAATAGTAATCTATAAGCTCATAAGCCCTTCATATAAGTTAGGACAACCACCCCCGTAATCCAAAAATCATGTGTGTTATATCATTTACGGTCAGTTCTCGAGTTATTTCATTAAAGAAAAGGGAAGGAAAGTGAAAAGGTTTACTCCCACATTATTTTCTCGAGAACACAGCGTTAATGACCAAAACTTGTAAATATCCATAGAAAACAAATCTCAGAATCTAACCTATCATAAATCAAAACCAATAATTACCTAGCCAAGAAGATCATAAAACTCTTATAGAGTGGAAAGTAATCACCAATTTTATGAACACAGCAGATTAAAAAATGCACAATTAGATGTAGTACCAGGCATAGGTCTAGGTAAAGGGGCAAGCGGTCTCACTCCAAGGTTATACTGTTGGGTTCATAGCCATATGTGGATTCCCAGGCATTGGCATCACCGGGGTCTCATTTGGTTGTAAGCAGCACCAACTTGCTGAAACGCGACAGTTTGTCCAAGATGATCCTTAACCTTTTGATCAAATCAAATATTGATCTTGCTGTGATTCATATTGGTGATAGTAGATTCGCACGTTTCCCTGAGAAAATTATAAAATGCGAGTTAAAAATCAGAACGATTGTATGTTGTACTTAAAATTGCATGGGATTGTACCTTGTGTTTGTAACCAGCGTTGTGTTGCTTTCGTACAGATAGCTGGTAAAAATGAGAACAAACTGTTAGTTAGATGCAGACGTGCTACATGGTGAATGCACATATTGAGGAATAATATACTATATTAGCAATCAAATATGATAAATAACATATGACTATTCAACATGCAAACGATATCTCAAATCAGTGAGAATGGCCGGTTGATTTGTGTTCTATAGGATAGAATTGTGCGAGTATTGGTAGATGAAAATTTGATCAAAAATTATATGTATAATGCTACTGACTTACTTGGGCGGGGCACAACTATTATTATAATACAATAATTTACTCAAACTCCTTACTTGGACAGGAACGGAATCGAAACACTTACCAGTACATCATTTGTCTCACTTGTGTTTAATTTCTTCTAATTTTTTTTTTTTTTTTTTTTTTTTTTTTTAAAGATGTTGATCCATCGGAAAATTTCATAATCCCGTGTTCAAGTATCCTTTCTTCATCATCAGAATTATCATTGTCAAAAACTTTATCTCTAATGGGTCAACTGGGCATACTAAATTACCAATATTGGGTCGAAAGTTGCCTAAATAGTTGTACTATTTATATAGTATCATCATGACCTGTTATCGAACCTCGACGACCAGTAAAGAGTAGAATCTTATTCAAATATTATCATAAATCACATACCTACTACATATTGTGAAACATAAATCCTATTGTACACAAGTTTAAAACCATAAACAAGATGTTTCATAAAAGAAATTCATTCAAGAGTTTTATCAAACAGTTGGTATGCAAAAATATAAATCAATAAAAAGCATATGAAAGTAAATTCTAATTAATCATACCTGACAAATGATCGGCGAACATAAATCGATTCAGTCAGAACCATAATGAGACGCCTCTTTTTAAGAATTTCTGATTTGATAGTGGTGCCAAGCCGATCAAAGCATGTGAGATTTATTGATGTCGGTTTAGTATGAAATAGTTTGAATTTTGAATAATGAAAGGGAAAATAGTTTGATTTGGGAGTTGTTTTGATTTCGGACTGGAATAACCGGGGAAGAGGAAGGATGTGGTTAATTAGGGGTGTGCAAGAAACCGAAAAACCGAACCTAAATCGAAAAAGACCGAAGAACCAAAACCAAAAGAACCGAAACCGATTGAAAAACCGACGGTTCGGTTTCTATATTTTGAAAAAACCGAAGTTTTCGGTTCGGTTTGGTTTTAGCATTAAAAACCGACCAATAGAAACCGAACCGACATTTAAAATCAAAATGCATCTAAGACCGACATTTAACTATATCATGTCGAGTAACTACTCTTTGTTTCATATGCTTCTTGAACATGTCATTTAGGACGGATAATAAGTTCTCTTCTAGGGTGTTTCTGTTTTTATTAGGTTTTTATTTTTATTATTGTGTTGCTCTATAACACATAAACAATCTCTTTTTTAGGATTTAATATGGTCATTTGTTTCTTATCGTCATTATGTGTTTTTTTTTTTTTTTTTTTCTTAATGGTTGTTTGGATTGTTTCTTTAAAGCTGTGAAGGTGTTAATTTAGATATATGTCAAATCTAATTTTAAAAAGCAAAGTTGAAAGATCATATAGAAACCGAAAAAACCGAAAACCAAACCGAAAAAAACCGACAACCGAAAAAACCAAACGACACAAAACGAAACCGAATGTTTCTAAAAATCAAAACCGAAATATTTCGGTTTGGTTTCGGTTTTTATACAAAAACCAGAGCCAAACCGAACCATGCTCACCCCTATGGTAATTGTTGGATTTTTTTTTTTTTTTTTTTTTTTTTTTCTATCTTTTTTTTTTTTTTTTTTTTTTTTTTCTCCCTACCTTTAAAATTTTGGAGAAAAATTATCTTTACAAAATATTTTAAAATATAAAAAACGTTTAGTTGATTTTGTATTTACTCCGAACAAAAACTAAATTAAAAAACAAAACAAAAAAAACACCTTAGAAGAATACAAGAAATTGAAGTTGATCACGCTATGATAATCATTCATGATTCACCTATCATAAGATAAAAACTTGTGATCAACAATCATGATTAATTGTTATAACAAACTTACAATTAAATTGAATGTGTCTATCATCCATCTACGCGTTATTAAAATCGATTGTTAAAACTGGGTTTATGCCATCAATTCAATTGATTTTGGAGATGATCTTTTATTGATATTTTTAGGATAATTTGCTGTGATTTTGAATTTCTGATCTAAACAAACACTGCGTTTTTTTTTTCTTTTTTTTTTTTTTTTTTTTTTTTTTTTTTTTTTTTTTCCTTTTTTTTGACCTAATAATATTTGGGGAAATTCTGTGAAAGTTTTATGGGAAGCGTGTGTTTATGCGTATGTTTGCTGAGTCACGGTTTCCACGTAACTAATCTTGCATATGTGGCTTTGCTGACTCATTCTTTGTGAGGTGGCATTTGTGACCAGACATGGATCCTCTATTATATATATGGGAAGATAAAAGTCTAAGTTTGACTTTTTGGTTTTTCATTTTTGGCTCTAAAATTTCCCGCTAATGTTTTGGCTCAAAAATTTCTCGCTCTCATTTTACTATAAAAACGACCTCACAACCTATTATACTCACATAAACCTCACAAACTCTTATCCTTAACCTCACAACTTCTTATCTTCACACCAATTTCACAACCTGAGATGCAGCGAAATAATCCTTTTAGGTGTTCTTGTGGAAAAGGAGATATCAAGCTAAGAACATCACATCAAACCGATACCTTTGGAATGCCTTATTATGCATGTCCTCTTTCAAAGGTGAACAATCAAACGTTTCTTATTTACGTAAAGATACAAATTATTGTTAGAACTTATGGGTTTTTATCAATAATGTTTGTGTATTGTTTTCTATCCCACATAGATAGAAAAGAGAAGTGAAAGAGAGTTTATAAGTGCTATTTCTCTCACATGTTTGAAAGTCTTTTAGGAGGCTTTTTGGAGGGAAATTAGTGGATGATTAATTTGTACAGAATTAATTCTGGAGGGAAAAAGTAACCATTGTGTTGGTTCGTTTTTGACAGTTGACTTTCTAAAAAGTCATGTCATTTCACCAAGAGTCACAATGGTTCGGTTTTACATCTATATAAGGGTGCATTTGGACGTTTGTAAAACATACAGAAAACTTACAAATTCACAAAACATACAATATACAATCTGATGATGTTCATAGAGAAATCTATGTACGCTGCATAAATTTCTAATTGTTGAGGTTGAATCCTGGGAAGAAGTTAGTCACGAATCCCACCAGCGTAAAATAGTGGGGGCTAATATTCTTTAAGGACACTGATTATCACGTCCTCAATTTCGTTTATATTATTAGTAGTTTCTGCCATATTCTAACAATTATTAGGTTGTTAAAAAGAATTTCTTATAATTTCCTTACTATGTAACAACCAAGAAAAAGAGAATTTGGATGTGGATATTTTAATTGGAAGAGTGAATTTGATGACCCGTTAGGTGTAAGCTCTTCTTCTACATCTCAAGGTTCTTCGCGATCTGCACCAACAGAGTGCTCAAACTATAATGTCAAAGATCTTAAGATAAGCATGCTGGAATCAAAAATACAGATGTTAGAGACAAGAGTAAGGATGCTGGACACAACACTTGAATTGTAAAGGAATCCCGATGACCACGCATGTCAATCGGGTGCAATAATCTGTGAGCTGTTAGATGACATGGAAATCTTTCGTATATAGTAGTGTTGTTTTTGTTACCCTCACCTAATGTTGTTATTGTTGATGTTTAATGTGTTGTCGTTGTTTAATCTTTTATTGTGAAAGGCATTTCAATGTATTTGATTTGTGAAAAGCATTTAACTTACCATTCGCCAATGTCATCCTTATGCATTGTATTATAAGAACACTTGACATACAATATCATATCGATTCATCCGTTTGACATCTTGGTGTCCTTAAAGTGGCGAGAAATTTTGCTGGCAAATTAGTTGTATAACCAGGTTCTGAGTTAACCAAGTTCTGAGTTAACCAAGTTCTGAATTAACCAAGTTCTGGTGTCCATAAAGTGGTGGGAACTTTTGGCGCCAAATTAGTTGTATAGCCAAGTTCTGAGTTAACCAGGTTCTTCCGTTTAACATCTCATGCATGTCAATATCATCTTGACCCATCCGTTTAACATCTCATGTATATCAATATCATCTCGACTTATCTATTTAACATCTCATGTATGTCAATATCATCTCAACTCATCCGTTTAACATAATTTGTATATCCATATCATCTCGACTCATTCGTTTAACATCTCATGTATATTTATATCATCTTGATTCATCCGTTTAACATAACTTGTATATCCATATCATTTAGACTCATATGTCATTAGTAACAGTCTTTGGAAGAAAAGAAAAACATAAACAAAACCTTAATAAACTTGCATTAAAGCTAGAACAAAAGCTATAAGTTGAGCTCTTTATGCTTAGGATAGGCTTTTATTATTTTAGCTACTTAGCTTTTGCTGAACTTTATCTACCAGTTGTTTGCAGTCTGCAACTCCAATCTTCTTAGTAACCAAAGGAACTCCCAAGTATCTTACCGGGCGTTTACCTTCTTTAAAAAGAAAAATTTGCTTATTTTGTTCTTGGTTTCATCATCCAGGCTTCCACAGAACATAGTACATTTTCCAAGGTTGGGTAAAGGCCAGAAATTGCATTAAACTTATCCAAAGCCTTCTTTAGAGTTTGCACAAATTTAACTTCACCATGGCATAGCATTATTAAATCATCTGCAAAGCACGGATGTGTGATTTTCAACTGCTTACAACCAAAGTGGTACTTGAATGATCTATCCTTCCTGATTTCATCTTTAACAATGTAGATTTAAAATCTCCATCACAAGAGTGAAAATGTAAGAGGATGTTGGGTCACCTGGCCTCAATCCTCTACCACATATGGAGTATCCATATTTCTCCCCATTGACACATATAAGTATGGGATGACCTGGTTGCTATATCTTTTTGCTTGTAATAATTGGTACATACATTAATGGAAACCATTATTGGAGCATCACAAAAGCCGAACTCCCTTCATTTACATGCATATACGCATGCCATTCCCTTTTTTTAACCTCTCTTCTATAAATACAAGTTGCCTGTGAAATAAAGAATATGTACCCCATGTTAAGTTGTTAAGTAGTTCTCATAAAACACACCATTAAACTAACCTCTTAAGGCTATAATTGTAAAATTCTCATGCATCAAATCATGCATCGAAATAGTCTATAAATACCCACATACAGTTCATTCTCTTCAACATTAGCACGTACTGAACTCAAAACCAATACCCAATGAACAATTCATTCTCTTCAACCTTTCCTTTCTAGAAAACGAAAACTCAAAACATTTCTCTCTATTAATGGCATCCAGCAACATTGAAATGCAAGATTTAAAGCACCACTAACACTACCACCACCATTAGAATTATATAAAATTTTAAAATATTGTTTTATACTAAGTATAAAAATATTTTGGATATCCGAAATTAAAGTTGAAAATCCGAAATTGTATTGCTGCAGATGATAAATTCATACATTCGAAATTATACGTCACTATCACGATTCATGAGTGGGATAAAACCTTGATGGCTTAACCAAGAGTGTCTTTCTTAATAGGTTCCTAAGTTGGAAAAAAATGGTATCCAAATAACCCAAGTTGTAGATCACTAAGATTGAGAAGGTTTTTTTGGGTAAACAAATACACCCGACCAACCCTTTATCTACATCCCAAACTTATTGAGCAGCAATAAGAAATTCTAGAATCATGAATACACGATCAACCTAATGAATTAACTAGATTTTGGGCCATTTCTGATGGGATTACTCTACATGAAATTAAATGATTGAGGCCCATTGTTAGAGCTACATATGTCTAGATAGTTTTTTTTTTTTTTTTTTTTTTTTTTTTTTTTTTTTTTTTTTTTTTTTTTTTTTTTTTTTTTTTTTTTTTTTTTTTTTTTTTTTTTTTTTTTT
>LBNU01019811.1:65401-102572 GCA_014162995.1 Artemisia annua
TAAGATGTGGTCTTGTAGCACCAAAGATTGGGCCCTCGATGCCACAAAAGCATAAGAGGAAACCACTTTTGCCGAGTACAAACCCAAACCACCCAATCGAATGGGCAAAGAAGAAAGTCGCCACTGTAAGTCTCCAAAGAAAGGCCCTCCACAAACCACTATGTTCTCGATCGACTCACGCAATCCTTTGTCAAAGAACAAAGCTGCATCCTCCATGTGTACAGCTAGTTTAATTCCATATGCTAACACAATAATTAATTTATACAATTAAAAAAAATATGTGTTTGACATAAGAATCAAATCAACAATTCGTTTCTTATTACATTTCATCGAACCAAACACTTCCAAAGGAGTAACTACGAGGGACTTAGTTCCATCTCAGATTATTCATGGCCCATACAACAAATGCAAGAAGTTGCACGACATATTGCAAGTGCTACTAATTCTCCTTTAGGCCGGTGATTGTAGCATGTCTTAACGCACTTAACCCCTGTGCAAGCCCTTGGATAAAAATCATAAACATACGACTTTATATGAGCACCTGCATGTTTGATAGCACTATATTGCTAAAACTTTTAATAGAGAAAAAATTATGAACGATTTGGTTGATTTTATTAATATATTATGTCTTTTCAACATCATAGTATATGTGAATGAACTGAAAGAGATTAGAAATTAACAAAATGGAACACGTGAAAAATAGTACCTATAGATTGGCATACTTCTTCACCTTTAACGACAACCTTGTTTGTGAAAATGGTTAATAACATGCAAACGAAAACAAAACACACAGTATTCTTCTCCATTGGGAACTTAGATTTTTAAGAGTAATAAAGATGTTGATAATTTTATGTTATCACCTTTGAACTTGTAAACTTGGTGTTTATAAAGACTTTTTTAATAAAGATCGACACTAAGGGGATGTTGGCGCGAAAATATCTATTCCCTATAAAGGCTAGTCTGTACTCAAGAAGGACCAGTTAAATGATCGCTTGTTACTTCTTATCCGCGCCACTAGTCACTTCGGCGTTCATATTTAATTGAACACAAAACTTGACCTTGTGGAGACTATTTTCATATGTAACTTGGACAAAAAGATGCATTTACTATTGTACTTCAATGACAATCTTCAGAGTTAAATGCATAATGTTTGATGGGTAGGGTTCATAAATTGTACAAAAATCCCCTAAGAGTGATCAACATTGTTTATAAAAAATAATAGTGTTCGTAGAGATAATTATCTGAACCTATGTAGCTAACTTTTTTTTAACCGTATTCTCAAACTTTTGAATTTCGGCTTATATGTGTTTTTTGTGACTGTTTTACCCTTGCCTCTTTTAACCAAACTATTAACAGTGAGGGGTATAATGGTCATTAAACAAAATACATATAAAGGTTAAAATTCAAAAGTTTCGGTATTTAAAAAAAAGTNATCAGCAGAATTCTATCTTTTTTTAACCTATTGTATTCTCATAGTTTTGAATTTCGACTTATATGTGTTTTTTGTGACTGTTTGTCGGCTACTTGATATTTATCTTTATTAAATAAATAAAAAAGATGTTAAAATGACTCGCTTATTTGATTAATTCAAATCACTTTGAGAGGTGGGTTTATCTAGAATGTCTAACTTATGTAAATCTATAATAATATGATAACTCACTCCCTCCCTCACTCCCTCACTGTCAACAATGCGTTTTTGAAGGAGAATTGTGTCAATAAAACCCTTAAATCATGAACATAATTAATTTCATCGATTTCCTTTGTTTCAAAAAGAAGAAAAACTAAGTATACAATATGAGTTTACAAAAAAACATTGAGAAAATCTGCTCAAGAAAACGAGCATGTGCAGCCTCCAATGCGGACAACAACATCCCTGATGATGTTTTGTGGAACATATTTATCCGGTTACCTGCAAAACAGGTTGCTCAGATGAGGTGTGTCTCTAAACCCTGGAATGCTCTCTTATCTCAACAGTCTTTCATCAAATCCCATCTTGATCATCGTTCAATTCGCCGCATGAACGATGACGAAATTCTGTTGGTATTCAAAGATGGATATTTTGACTTTTGTCACCCATTCTTAACGCACCCCTCTCGATCTTCCATTATCGAACTCCCTAAACTCCCTAATAGTACACCATCATGTGGCTCGTCTATTTTCATTGGTTCGGTTAACGGTTTAATATGCTTTGCTGATTATCATGTCATTCACATATGGAACCCATATCTCTCAGCCTTAACACCTCTCCCATCGTATACTAATACTACCATTGGCGATGAAATGCTTTTCAGGTTCGGGTTTGATCCCCTAAATGATGATTATAAGGTTGTTAAAATTTCCTTAAGTCTTGATGAACATGGAAATATCGTTGAAGGGTCGCTGGAAGTTGAGGTGTATAGTTTAAGAAAAGGTTTTTGGGAATTAGTTATTGGGTTTCCGTCCCACGTGTCAATGATTTGCAACAATGATGAAGTTTGTGTAGATGGGCATGCGTATTGGCTTTGTTTAGTTGAAGACATGTTTATGCCAGAAACAATCGTTGCTTTTGATTTGGCTCATGAAACCTTTCGTGAGATATCACTTCCAAACTCTATGAAAGATTATAAAGAGAGTAATCGATTGAATGTTTTGGGAGTTTTGTCACAAAAGCTTTGTGTGATATCATGCATTCATAATGGTGATTGTGAGGTGTGGCTACGCATGGATCATAAGTGGGTCAAACACCTTGTATTTCCACCCTTTGATGGTAAGATCATGCCAATTGGTTTCACACCAAATAATCTCTTCCTTTTTGGAATTGGTCGTCATCTTGCTTTGTATGATCCTGATGCAGCCGCTGTTAAATTATTTAATGGCATTATGAATACGCCAAATAGCTTTACCAAAGTTGTTCCGTATGTTGACAGTCTCATTTGGCCGCCAACTCTACGTGCCATTAATCACTGATGATAGCCAATAGTTGCATAAGGTAAATTTTTAATCTTTGAATCGGTTAGCTTGTTTCATGTTTTGCTGATTAATTAACGTTGAATCCATACATACAATTTAATCCTGATTTATTGACTCTTTAGTCCTTTGAGAGTGAGTTAGGTTAATGTCAAATATCCAATTTTTAGCTCTCCAAAAGAAATGGTTGTAGAGCCAATCAACCTCTTGAAAGTCCATCAAATATATTTGTTCGTTATGTATTTTTTTTGTTTCTCATCTAGTTGAAACTTTAAATCTGTATTTTTTTGTGATACAGAGCGTGTATAAGAACATAAACAAACATAAAAAATACCATGCTTTATTGTGACTAAGTGAAGATTATGCTTGACCGGATACGCTAATAGTCTAATAGACATTTGTGTGTTATGTGATCTAGATTTGCTCTTGGACTTATCTTCAGTGTATGATTTTGTAGGTTGTTCTTGTGGAGAGTAAGAAGTTATTGGAGTGCGTCGGTTTTTTTCATGGAGTCTCTGCTTTAGACCTGTCACATTTGCTTTTCTTCTTCCTAGAAAGTTGCAGTATATTTAAATTTTATTATGATATGAAGGATTACTTGCTGTGATGCCAATGATTTTGCTCTCAATGGTTCTCAAATATAGGGAACAAGTGCGCACTTCTTATCTCGTGGGCGCTTTTTGTGTGTTAAGATTATATTTTACGCGTTTGACGAATTTCAAATAATTTGATGCATCTCATCCATTTCAATTCAATTCCTTTTTTAAGTTTTAATTTATTTCACTCACACGACCTGTTCATAAGTAGATGAGTAAATCTCCAACCTATATAATTACTCAAAATCAAGTCTAGCATTTTTAGGAATTTACGTTTTATTAGTTTCATTTTATATGACTTGATGTGATCATGGGATAAATGTCATGTACATATCGAGTGTCGTTACCATTTATTAGTCACGTCATGTACTAGTTCACTCCTTTCAGGAAAACTCAACTCGAGCTCAGCTAGTATTAAAATAACAAGGTTGACCTCGGTGAGGTTAATATATTGTGTCTTGATAGTGGGAAATCTGAAACGAAAAACAAAAAGATATAAAACAACAAAAAAAAAATTAAAGTGTTATCCCAAAATATGTATTACTTAAGTATAAAGTAAAGAGAGACCGGGTGTGTACACTTTCTCCATTTATATTAAGCTGATTCTTAAACACGTATGCTGTTACTTTTTATCTGCTTCACTGATCACTTAGGCGAGTTCAGGCGCGTATATTTAATCTAACACAAAAACTTGACCGTGTGGGGACTAATTTCATATGTAAACTTGGACAAAAAGACGCATTTACTATTGTACTTCAATGCATTGGCGCAGCTATTAAGGGGCAAGGGGGGCGCCCGACCCCCCGAATTTTTTTTGCGATGTAGGGGGTATATAGTTTTCGCGTAGAAAAATTTCGGTATATTCGGTTTCGACCCCCCATTTTAATTGTGAAAATTTTTTTATATATTAAAGGTCGAAAGGCTGAACTCTAATTTCTTCAATGAATCGAACCAGGTACCAACCGTTTGTCTTTTTTTTAATGTTTAGTTGTCTTGGACAAACGTTTAGTTTTTTAGTGATTGAAACTTTTTTTTACATAATAATAGTATTTAANCAAAATATGTATTACTTAAGTATAAATTAAAGAGAGACCGGGTGTGTACACTTTCTCTATTTATATTAAGCTGATTCTTAAACACGTACGCCGTTACTTTTTATCTACGTCACTGATCACTTAGGCGAGTTTAGGCGCGTATATTTAATCTAACACAAAAACTTGACCTTGTGAGGACTAATTTCATATGTAAACTTGGACAAAAAGACGAATTTACTATTGTACTTCAATGACCATCTTCATAGTTAAATGCATAAAGTTTGATAAACTGTCCAAAAATCCCCTAGGAGTGATCAACAGTGTTTATTCGAAATAATAGTTCATATGACATCATACCCTCATTTATATCACACAAGCGAGTCCTCGTGCATAGCAACAAGATTTTTTATTTTTTATTTTTATTTTTATTTTTATTTTTTATTTATTATTTTTTTTGGAAAGGCACATCAACGAGATTTCAAACGGCATAACAAATTCAGTTTTGATATTTTGGTTAAGTGTTCAATGTAACTTTTAAACATAAAACGCCAAAATAAAATTTTGGAAACTATTAACTATAAAAAAAAAGAATAGTGCGTTTTTCAAAAATTATAAAGTGTGTGTAAAAAACAAAAATTTCCAATCTTGTACTGCTTGTATGGTTTCGTCAAGGGGACCTGATACCAGAAAATCATAAATTTTACATAACTACTCATTTAAAGTTTTCATTTAAATGGGATCAAAATAGTACAACAGATTCAACCACCCAAAAGTAATAAGCTTTCTTTATAAAGAAAGTATCATAGTTTAGATTTCTGCACTAGAACTATGAAAGTGTTGGTAACTGGTGCCTCGGGTTATTTGGGTGGAAGACTTTGCCATGCACTACTACGTCATGGTCACGCTGTTAGAGCATTTGTTCGTCGCTCTAGCGATCTTTCTTGCCTTCCTGCACATTCTAAAGGCGTAGCTCTAGAAATTGCATATGGGGATGTTACAGATTATTCGTCGGTTTTAGAAGCTTGTTCTGGCTGCCAAGTAGTCTTTCATGCAGCTGCTATAGTTGACACATGGCTTCCGGATACTTCCATATTTTTTACTGTAAGCTAGATATACTTTACTAACAGTAATTAAGTTCTGTTAGAGTATCTAGAGTTTGTTGGTATAAATATATCTACTCTTGTCTTTGTGATTTAAAACTTATATTTTTCTCTAGGATAGCTTGTTTAGTGATAGATTAGCATTAAACAAAAGAAATTAGTGCATTTTTATTATACGTTTTTTGATCGTTAAGATACCTGGTTGTAAGTTACTTATTTCTGTTTATTTCATTGCTTGTAAAAAGTATAAGCAATTTGTATATATAAGCAATCGATCACAAACACCTTAGATACTGTTTATGTGTTGTATTCTAACCCAAAAAAAAAAGGCTTCTAAGGTGATTGAAATAATCATTAGGTGAATGTTGGAGGTTTGAAGAACGTACTTCGAGCTTATAAGGAGACAGATACCATAGAGAAGATTGTTTATACGTCGTCCATTTTTGCTTTAGGATCCACTGATGGCTATATTGCGGACGAGACTCAAGTAAGTACTTCTACAAAATCGTTTAAACTCAGATTTTGTAAGAGATCATATTTTCAGGATAAAAACATCACTTCCTTATTAGCGGTGGTCATTAATAACACTAGAAGAACTGTTGTTTTTTTTAGACGAAACAAGACAATCACTAAATCAGTAAGAAATCAGGATATGCAACCTGATGATGTTCCAGGCATTGTTAAATCTTAAGAGAACAATTAAGTACCCATTCTCTTTACAAAATTAATTGTCTAGTGACCTAACTGGTAAAGCCAAAATGGTAAAAACAATGATAGTTAGTTGTTATACTGTCAGCTTGATGTAACTTTATATTTCTGCATTATTGATTCCAAATTATTTTGACTAAATATAGTTTGTATTTGATGATAGATGCATACAAGCAAGTATTTTTGTACGGAGTACGAAAAGTCAAAGACTATTTCTGATAAAATTGCTCTTGATGCTGCAAAGGAAGGGGTACCTATCGTGTCTGTTTATCCTGGAGTTGTGTATGGTCCTGGTAAAATCACTCCTGGGAATGTGTTGGCCCGAACGGTAATTTCCTAATAGTTTACTCAAAGTCTAAAACTAGACGGGTCAGGTAAAAAGTCAAAAACGGGTAATATTGATGCACAATCTTGTATTTTTTTATTTTTTTTTTCTTATTAGTTTGTTGAACGGTTTAATGGACGCTTGCCTGGATACCTTGGTGATGGAAACGATCGACTCTCTTTCACCTATGTAGATGATGTGGTAGATGGTCAAATTTCGGCTATGGAAAAAGGTCAAATAGGCGAAAGATATCTTCTTACGGGTGATAATGCATCAATCAATGAAGCTTTTGANAAACAAGACAATCACTAAATCAGTAAGAAATCAGGATATGCAACCTGATGATGTTCCAGGCATTGTTAAATCTTAAGAGAACAATTAAGTACCCATTCTCTTTACAAAATTAATTGTCTAGTGACCTAACTGGTAAAGCCAAAATGGTAAAAACAATGATAGTTAGTTGTTATACTGTCAGCTTGATGTAACTTTATATTTCTGCATTATTGATTCCAAATTATTTTGACTAAATATAGTTTGTATTTGATGATAGATGCATACAAGCAAGTATTTTTGTACGGAGTACGAAAAGTCAAAGACTATTTCTGATAAAATTGCTCTTGATGCTGCAAAGGAAGGGGTACCTATCGTGTCTGTTTATCCTGGAGTTGTGTATGGTCCTGGTAAAATCACTCCTGGGAATGTGTTGGCCCGAACGGTAATTTCCTAATAGTTTACTCAAAGTCAAACTAGACGGGTCAGGTAAAAAGTCAAAATGGGTAATATTGATGCACAATCTTGTATTTTTTTTTCTTATTAGTTTGTTGAACGGTTTAATGGACGCTTGCCTGGATACCTTGGTGATGGAAACGATCGACTCTCTTTCACCTATGTAGATGATGTGGTAGATGGTCAAATTTCGGCTATGGAAAAAGGTCAAATAGGCGAAAGATATCTTCTCACGGGTGATAATGCATCAATCAATGAAGCTTTTGATATAGCATCCACTATCACCAACACAAAAAGATCATGGATTAACATTCCTTTGTTCGTGATCGAGCTTTATGGCTGGTTATCTGTGTTGTTCTGTTTAATCACAGGAAAACTTCCACTAGTTACTCCCCCGGTATTCCATTCTCACACTCAAATTTATTTATTCAGCTTATTTATTTATTTATTATTTTTTTTTTGGGGTTAAGTAATTGATCTGTTTATTAAATAAGAACACTCAAAATCTCCCTCTTATTACGGAGTAATAAATAGTATAATGGTTAAAAAGGTCACCTCTAAGTGAAGGATTAATATAATCTACATTGATGTTTTTTCTAATATGAGACAGGCTGTGGATATTTTGAGACACCAATGGGCTTATTCCTGCGAGAAAGCGAAAAGAGAATTGAACTACAAGCCGAGAAGCTTGACCGAAGGTCTAGAAGAGGTTCTTCCTTGGTTGAAGAAAATGGGCGCTGTCAAATACTAACAAGAACAATACCGAGATGTGATCTTCCTTATGGTAATAGTACCCGATTATGGACCAACAGATTTCACTTCTTCAATTCGAATCTTATGTGAACTTTGCTTTATCTTTAGTTGGCTGGACGTGTTTGTGTGCTTTAGACCATGCTGGATTTGTAAGCGAGTAACTCATACTTGCTATTGATTTTACGCTTTCAGATGTTTAAGTATGTAAGTTCATAACAATGTGATGCACTCTCATAGTAAGATCTAGGAAATTGCAATTGTTGGTCCCTTTTACTTGGTTATTTAGCTAGAGAGTTAACTAACCAAGTTCCATGATGATAACAATGAGATGAATAAAGAAAAACGTAAAGTAAATAAAGCACAATATTTTTCAACGTTT
Organism: Artemisia annua; assembly: GCA_014162995.1. Taxonomy (NCBI): domain Eukaryota; kingdom Viridiplantae; phylum Streptophyta; class Magnoliopsida; order Asterales; family Asteraceae; genus Artemisia; species Artemisia annua. Next base: position 73,969 of record LBNU01019811.1, read on the forward strand.
AACTCTTTATTAAAGAAAGAATTATACCCCAAGTGTTTGCGGAATAAACAATTGGGGATTGAATGACAAGTATGGTATATTACAACTCTCACTAAACTTAAGCTAAGCTTAAGTAGCACCAAAGGTTCTCTAAGCTATCTTAGGAACAGGTTGCTATTTGGAGAGGGAAAGGTTAGTTTGTGAATGACTTAGTCTTTGTGCACAAACTCGACAACCTTATTGACCGAAGGTCTAGAAGAGGTTCTTCCTTGGTTGAAGAAAATTGGCGCTGTCAAATACTAACAAGAACAATACCGAGATATGATCTTCCTTATGGTAATAGTACCGGCCCGATTATGGACCAACAGTTTTCACTTTTTCACTTCGAATCTCATGTGAGCTTTGTTTTTGTAGTTGGCTGGATGTGTTTGTGTGCTTTAGACCGTGCTGGATTTGTAAACGAGTAGTCGTATTTGCTATTGCTTTTAAGCTTTCACTCTTTCAGATAACAATGTGGTGTATTCTCGTAGTATTCTATCTGGGGCATTAATTGTAATTTTTTTAGGTAAAGTATCGTAATATTTTTCTACAAAATGTTTAAAAGGGTAACTTGCCATCAAAGGAAAACTTAACGATTGTACATAACATAAACGGTAACGACTGTATGTGATCATTTGTCTTTGTATGTGATTATTTGTAACAACTGTATGATACCTACTTGATTTGTTCAACATGTCTTACGGATTTGTTTGATATTTGACGCCCTTTCATTATGATTGACCTATGAGTTTTGATTAGTTCACAATCCACAATCCCATTATTTTAAAAACTTCGTACCAACACGATGTTCCGATTACTACCTTATGACTAGATAAACCTTGTATTAGCTTGTGATTAATATCTTACTTTTAACTGCTTGATAATATTTGTTTATAAGAGACCAATGTTCTAATCTTCTGAGTGAACATCTTGAGATAAGAGACGAGTCGCGTATATCATAAGCATAAGAAGCTCGACTACATTGGACGACCAGAAGAGTAATCGACTCAAGTAATTGTGAACTTTTTTCCTTGGCATGTAGTGTTTTTTGGCATGAGTTTTTGGTTACATCATTTATGTATCCTAAGGGGAGTCACTTACCTAAGATTTAATATGGAAACCTAATTCCATGTTTTTTTTATTTTTTTCTTTGTTTTTTGTTTTTTTTATTTTTTTTTTTTTTTTTTTTTTTTTTTTTTTTTTTTTTTTTTTTTTTTTTTTTTTTTTTTTTTTTTTTTTTTTTTTTTTTTTTTTTTTTTTTTTTTTTTTTTTTTTTTTTTTTTTTTTTTTTTTTTTTTTTTTTTTTTTTTTTTTTTTTTTTTTTTTTTTTTTTTTTTTTTTTTTTTTTTTTTTTTTTTTTTTTTTTTTTTTTTTTTTTTTTTTTTTTTCTCTTTTTTGTTTTTTTTTTTTTTTTTTTTTCTTTTTTTTTTTTTTTTTTTTTTTTTCTTTCGTTTTCTTTCGTTTTCGTCCGTTTTCCATACGTCTTGGTCCGTTTTCAGACGTGTTTTTACGCTTTCATACGTTTTTGTTCGTTTTCATACATATTCGTCCGTTTTCTTACGTTTTCGTTCGTTTTCTCGTTTTTGTTCATTTTTCAAAGGTTTTTGTCCTTTCATGTTTTTACTTTTTCATACGTTTTCTTACGTTTTTGTCCGTTTTTTCATTNTCATACGTTTTTCAGTTTTTGTCCGTTTTCGCCCGTTTTCATACGTTTTCGACCGTTTGCTTACGTTTTCGCCCGTTTTCTTACGTTTTCGCCTTTTTCGTCCGTTTACATACATTTTTGTCTGTTTTCATACATTTTCGCCCGTTTTCGTCTGTTTTCTTACGTTTTCGTTTTCATACGTTTTCGTTTTCATACGTTTTCGTCCGTTTTCGTCTGTGTTCTTACGTTTTCATACGTTTTGGTTCGTTTTCATGCGTTTTCGTCCGTTTTCTTTCGTTTTAATACGTTTTCATCCATTTTCTTTCGTTTTCATTCATTTTTCATATGTTTTCGTCCGTTTTCAGACGTGCTTTTACGCTTTCATACGTTTTTGTCCGTTTCATGCATATTCATCCGTTTTCTTACGTTTTCATCCATTTTCTTACGCTTTCGTCTGTTTTCGTCCGTTTTCATATGTTTTCATTGTTTTCTTACGTTTTCATTCGTTTTCATACGTTTTCGTCCGTTTTCATCCGTTTTCTTTCGTTTTCGTCCATTTTTCATACATTTTCGTCCTTTTACATATGTGTTGTTACGCTTTCATACGTTTTCGTTCATTTTCGTCTATTTTTAAATGCTTTTGGCCGTTTTCAGACGATTTCATACGTTTCTGAATATCACAAGAGATATTATGTGATATTCATAATATCACAAGTGATATTCCGTGATATTCTGAATATCACAAGTGATTTTTTGAATATCACATGTAGGGATAGCAAAAGCACCCGAAACCGACAGGGAAAACCGAAACCTGAACCGGTTGGGTCGGATTCGGGGGCGGGTTGACGGGTTTAGATGCGGGTTTTGGTATTGATAAAAATTTTTAGCCGGGTACGGGTTCGGTGACGGGTTCTGGTAATACCCGCCCGATTACTCGTACCCGTACCCGTATCCATTTACCTAAATCTATACCCGCTTTATTGATATTATAATTAACTAGAATATATATACATTATATACAATTTATTCTATTATATGTTTTTATATAAGTATCTCTATTACATAGCACATTTTATTTTGTATATGAATTATTCAAAAGCGTTAGATCGTTTGATACGATATTCGTTTTCTTTAACTTTTTAAAAAATTGAATAAATTAGGGTGTTTTCCTTTATTTTCCCGGTGGATTTTAGTATGACTAATCATAATACCGTCATTTTGTCCATATAATATTCAATTGGGGATAACCGATACCCGTAGGAAAACCCAAAAAACCGATGGACAATATTAATCGGGTATCCGACGGATAATGGGGCGGGTACGAGTTTGGATATTATAAATGGGTGCGGGTACGGGTACACTAAAACCCGCCCCGAACCCGACCTGTTGCCATCCCTATAACATGTGATATTCTTTGATTTTCTGAATATCACAAGTGATATTCTGAGTACCACAAATGATATTTTGAATATCATAAGTGATATTCTGTGATATTCAGAATATCACAAGTGATATTCTGAATGTAACAAGTGATTTTCTGAATATCACAAGTGATTTTCAACTAATGTTTTATAACATAAAAATCACAAGTGATATTCAGAAAACCACAAGTGATAAATATTTAGAAAATCACAAGTGATATTCAGAATATCACCACTTATATTCAGAAACTCAAGTGATACTCTGAATATCAGTTATGATATTCAAAAACGTATGAAAAACGTAAGAAAATGGACGAAAACATAAGAAAATCACAAGTGATATTCAGAAAATCACAAGTGGTATTATGAATATCACTTGTAATATTCAGAAACGTAAGAAACACAGACGAAAACGTAAGAAAATGAACGAATACGTATGAAAACGGACAAAAACGTATGAAGCGTAAAAGCACGTATGAAAACGGACAAAAACATATAAAAAATAGACGAAAATAAAAGAAAACGGATGAAAACGGACGAAAACGTATGAAAACGAATGAAAACAAACGAAATCGGACGAAAACGTATGAAAATGGATGAAAATGTATGAAAGCGTAAAAACACGTCTAAAAACGAACGAAAACGTATGAAAAATGGATGAAAACGGACGAAAACGTATTAAAACGAACGAAAACGGACGAAAAAGAATGAAAACATAAGAAAACAGGCGAAAACGTATGAAAACGAACGTAGACGGGCAAAAACGTAAGAAAAGGGAGGAAAACGTATGAAAACGGACGAAAATGTATAAAATTAGACGAAAACGTATGAAAACAGACAAAAACGTCAAAAAATGGACGAAAACGTAAAAAAACGGACGAAAACATACGTAAAAAGACAAAAACGTCTGAAAACGAATGAAAATATATATAAACGTATGAAAACAGATGAAAACGTATATAAACGAACAAAAACGTTTGAAAACGGATGAAAACATATAAAAACGGACGAAAAGAGACGAAAACGTTTGAAAATAAACGAAAACGTAAAAAACAGACGAAAAACGTATGAACGTATGAAAACGGACAAAAAAACGTTTGAAAACGGACGGAACGTATGTAAACATATGAAAACGTATGAAACCGGACGAAAACGTATAAAAACGTTTGTAAACGGATGAAAACGTGTAAAAACGGACGAAAACGTTTGAAAGTAGACGAAATCTTAAAAAACNGTTTGAAAACGGATGAAAACATATAAAAACGGACGAAAAGAGACGAAAACGTTTGAAAATAAACGAAAACGTAAAAAACAGACGAAAAACGTATGAATACGTATGAAAACGGACAAAAAACGTTTGAAAACGGACGGAACGTATGTAAACATATGAAAACGTATGAAACCGGACGAAAACGTATAAAAACGTTTGTAAACGGATGAAAACGTGTAAAAACGGACGAAAACGTTTGAAAGTAGACGAAATCTTAAAAAATGGACGAAAACGTTTGAAAACAGACGAAAACGTATGGAAACGGACGAAGACGTATGAAAACAGACGAAAACGTATGAAAGCGGAAGGAAAGAAAACATTGATTACATATAAAAAAAAGACAAAAAAAAACGTGAATTTGTAAAAAAGAAAAAAAAAAGAAAAAAAAAAGGAAAATGACAAAAAAAAAAAACGTGAAAAAAAGTGAATGACAAAAAAACAAAAAAATAAATGAAAAAAAGAAGAAAAAAACGTTAATTAGAAAAAATAGACAAAAAAAATAATAAGAAAGAGAAAAGGACAAAGAAAAAGGGGGAAAAACATGGACTTAGGTTTTCATATTTAATCTTATGTTAATCCCCACCATTAGATCAAACTAGATGGATGATGGAGATTTGTCCCTTGGTATGCACCAAAATAAGAGTATGCATTTAAAATTTTCTCATCCTAAGGGTTTTAAAACTTGTGATTAATGTACGGATCGTCGCTCTTACNGAAAGAAAACATTGATTACATATAAAAAAAAGACAAAAAAAAAAGTGAATTTGTAAAAAAGAAAAAAAAAAGAAAAAAAAAAGAAAAAAAAAAAAAAAAAAAACAAAAAAAAAGAAAAAAAAAAAATAAATAAAAAAAAAAAAAAAAAAAAAAAAAACGAAAAATAGAAAAAAAGAAAAAAAAAAGAAAAAAAAAAGGAAAATGACAAAAAGAAAAAACGTGAAAAAAAGTGAATGACAAAAAAACAAAAAAATAAATGAAAAAAAGAAGAAAAAAACGTTAATTAGAAAAAATAGACAAAAAAAATAATAAGAAAGAGAAAAGGACAAAGAAAAAGGGGGAAAAACATGGACTTAGGTTTTCATATTTAATCTTATGTTAATCCCCACCATTAGATCAAACTAGATGGATGATGGAGATTTGTCCCTTGGTATGCACCAAAATAAGAGTATGCATTTAAAATTTTCTCATCCTAAGGGTTTTAAAACTTGTGATTAATGTACGGATCGTCGCTCTTACATTTTACAAAGTGTTTGATTTCATTTCACTTTTGAGCTTGTTAGTTTGTATTGAAATTTGAAGCAAACACATTCACCTTCAAGTTTTGCAAACTTAGTTTATTTAAACCCATAAGCTTATTAAGATCTTCAAAACAAGCTAATTCGATGTTCGAAAATATAAATAAAATTGCGTAGTGATTTACATGTTTAATTGACATGCCTAATTTTATGCATAACAAAAATCATAATACATTAGACGAATACCCGCACAAAGCGACGGTGTATAGCGGCAAATAATTATACTTGCGAACTTGTGGTTTGGGATGACCCTTGATGGAACTTACGAGTTCAATATGTAGTCATTGCAAGAAAAAAAATTTATGGGTTATAAACGAAAAATGATAAAAGTTTGAGAATTAAATAATCTTTAAAATATTAATTTATTAGTGGATATTATTTTACGATTTTTAATCAAGGGTATTTTAGTAACTGAAATAATTTTTTAATTTTTCAAGATTAAGAATTAAGGAAAATGGTGTAAATGTTTTATAGATAGTATAGATATGGAAAGATCAATGATATATATAAAGAGAAATAAGAAATGCAATACATGTATTCAACAATAACGTAGAGTTTAGAATCATTTTGCGTAGACTTATAAACCCAAATATAAGACTGGGTGTAGTAAGGCTTATGCGATCGAGTCCCCTGCTTATGTGGCAGACCTTTGACGTGTCCCACCCTGCTACACAGCCGACCTCCGACGCGTCCCACACACCCTGGGAGAAATGGATGAATCGGTCGCTTTTGCGACCGACTTGAAAGAAAGAAGGGACGAGAGTTTGTATGTGTTGGTGTTTTTAATTAATTTTTTGGGGTATAATTTTTGTGGTGTCTTCGATCTCCTTATTACACCAAATTGGTCACGAAATAGTTTAGGAAAAAGAAATATCTCCTTATTACGTGTTGTTTGTTTATTAAGAGACTCTGAGTCTGAATCTGATTCGCACATCTGAATCTAATATGCGGTTGAAAAGTCTGAATCTGATTTCATCTTAAGCTGAATAAGTGGTTGAGAAATCTGAAGTTGAGAAATCTGAATTTGACTCAAATAAAAATGTTTTAGTTTTTGTAAGGGTTAATACACACAAAAGTTACTAAACTTTGCAAAAAATTTCGCCTAAGTTACTCAAGTTTCAAATTGTTCAATTCAGTTACTGTTCTTTGCGTATTTATTTATTATGTTACTGAAGTTTTAAAAATGTGTAAATTAAGTCACTCCGTGGATTGGTTACCGGCTAGCTTAGGGAAAGTGGTGTCCACGTTGGATTGACCACAACGGATAGTTTGAAAAAGTCACACAACTTTTATTATATAAAGGGCCACCACCCACTCACTCACTTTCCCAAATTAAATCCTTCTCCCCCAAATTAAATTAGGGTTCTTATTCTTCTCCACCAAAAATTGAAACACTACTATCAATGGCTATGGTTTGTGGCTGTGGTGAGCTAGCTAAATGTCGAACCTCTTGGACACAAAATAACCCAGGTCGAAGGTTTCTTGGTTGCCCGAATTACATGGATCCTACAAGGAATTGCAATTATTTTAGGTGGGTTGATGTTGAGTTACCAAATCGATGGTATCAACATCAAATGTATCAGCTTCATTTCAATTTGGCAAATGTGCAAAATGAGATTGTTCAGTTGAACAATCGAAACTCAAGGACTGCAATGTATAACAAGATCTTGATGGTGTTGGTGTTTGGCATGTTTCTGTTTAGGTTTGTTTAAGTCCATGTTGTTGTTTAGGTTTGTTAGGTGTGGTGTTGATGTATTTTGGTTAGTATGTATGAAAGTAGGGTATGAAATGATGGTGATGATGTATTTTGGTGACCATTTGTAATGAAGTTTATGTTAATGTACTAGTCACTGGTTTATTTTTTGTTGTTTAACACATGTTATCAAAGAACAATATCAAAAGCACATCATATGTAATTGTAACACATAAAAGAACAATATCAAAAGCACATCATATGTAATTGTAACACATAAAAGAATAATATCAACAGCACAACATATGTAGGAAAAGCACCATACATAGATTAAAGTTGCCCACATGAAGCCAAAAGATGGGCAAGTTAACAGAGTTAAGTACTTAAGTTTCTTTAGTTTTTGGATAAATGGTTATCTAGAAACAAATGAAACTTTGTACTTCAAGAGTTAATTACATAGAAAGCATCCTAAGGTTGTTAATTACATACTAAAGAGTTAAGTAGCAATGGTATATATACCATTCAAAACAAGATCATAATGGCAGTTTTACAAAATTGCCTAACATTTGGCATGCCATTTTAAAGTTAACTGAAATTATTCTAAGACCATAGCATCATCAGGTGTTAAACCTGGTCCAGGAGGTGGTGGTTTGTTGAAAAGAATCTGCTTGATCCTTTCTGATTGGCTCCTTATCACTGGTGCAGCTTCATGTTGAGGTTCATTTGGTTCTGCTTCAGCTTCAATTACAGGTTCTGCAGGTTGGTCTTCAATTGCAGGCTCTTCATGTTGGTCTTCAATTGGAGGTTGTGAAGCACTATTTGGAATTTCTTCTGGTGTGTCTTCATTTGGCCATGCAGGTACTGGCAAACCTTGCATATTCTGCAAAATAAACACAAACATGAAATTAATGAAAACACAAACATTTTGGTTAATAACAAGTTAAATGAAATTAAACATTGATCTTACCCCTAACATTGCTTCTCCAGTTACTGAATCCCAAGAAATCCCAAATCCAATTGGTGACCTAGAACTTGATCCCATACCACCTCTTCCACTTGCAGAACCACCTCTTGAACTCATACCATCACTTGAAGACCCTCCCCTAGTTCTAACAACACCACTGCCACTAGCAGACCCACCCCTTGAACTCACACCATCACTTGAAGACCCTATCCTAGTCCTAACACCACCCCTGCCACTAGCAGACCCACCCCTTGAACTCACACCATCACTTGCAGACCCTCCCCTAGTCCTAACACCACCCCTGGCACTAACAGACCCCCCTTGAACTCACACCACCCTCCCCTAGTCCTAACACCACCCCTGGCACTAACAGACCCCCCCTTGAACTCACACCACCACTGACAGACCCTCCTCTTATCTTAACACCACCTCTGCCTCTAGCAGACCCTCCCCTAGTCCTAATACCCCTTCCCCTAGACCCAACAGATACACTACTTTGTGTTTCTTCCTCACTTGGTTTTTTTGGACAGCCTCTTTTATTGTGGCCTGCTTGGTTACAGATTTGGCAATGAACCACTTGACCCTTTCTACCCAACCTGGTTCTAGCACCATCACCTTCACTAGGATCCATCTTTCTTTTGTGTGGTGGCCTTCCAGGCATTCTCCTTTTGATGGGAGGCAATGGTTTCTTATAAGTAGTTTTGGGCCATTGTTCCATGCCATTCATGGACTCAATGTAAGTGCTATAAGCAGATTCATACAAACCCTTCTTATACCAATCTGCAACAAAATCCTCTGCTTCTTTGTGTAAGAAATAAATGGTAGCAACACCATGTTCACAAGGGATTCCAGTTAGTTGCCAACCCCTACAACTGCAGGTCTTTAATCTTTCATCAACCTTAAAAGCTTCAAACCCATCTCTGATTTCAAACTTGCTCTGACCTGTAGGTATGACTTCCCAACCCCTACAAAACAAATGAGAACACCAAAGTATAACTAATTAGTAAGAAAGTGTAAGTTTAGTAATTATAAATAAGTTAAATGTTTATGAATATACCTATGCTTATCCTTAATCACTTCCAACTTCTTTCTGATATTAGGACAAAGCTCATCAGTCCATTTTAGAGACTTCTCTCTCATCCTTTGCATCCTTAGCATTAGACAAACTCTGATGTCTTCCAACATGTTTATAATAGGTTTCCTTCTAGCATCTACAATAAGTGCATTGAAACATTCACATATACCATTTTCCACAACATCACAAGCTTTGTCTGTTGTAAATAATGCCCTGCTCCAGCTTGTAACACCTCCAAAATTCGGGTCCAGCGGAAGCATACATGTAACTGGGGTGCTACTCAATTGGTATCATAACACAAGTACAAAGAACCGTTTTTATCTCAACAATTTAGGATAACTTTCATTATCAAAAATATTCAATTTACATTGTTCAAAAATAGTACGAAATATAGCCCATAAAAGAATTTATGCGGTCCCAAATATATCAGAGTCATCTATGACCATGCCATGCCATGCCAAAGCCTTCAACAGTAGCTATCGCCTTAAACCTGAAAATACATGCTAAAATGTGTCAACACAAGGTTGGTGAGTTCATAGGTTTGTATCATAAAACAGTAGAATTGTGAGTTCAATAGAGAGGTTTGTGACAGCTGTGTGGCTCACAATGCCATGAAAATAGTGTTTACCTTACAGTAAAATTTGAATTGTGGACCATGAGTAGAGTGTGTGATCATTACAACGAATATAATTTCACATAGTAATTAGTCTATTACGCTAGCACTAAGTTCATGCAACCGAAGCTAGACAGTTCAGTGCGCTACCATGTAGCACATAAATATAATAATCAGGGACCATAGCGAGTGTTTAACCCAATACACTTGTGATCCGACTTGGTATACGCCCGCATTGACCTATCTGGCCAACCGAACGGGGGAAGTCATCCCCAATAGATCTATCTATAACAATCGCGCTTCCCAGCAGGAACTAACGGTTCATGAAAATTGGGCATAACAGTGGGTTCAGGGGCTTAGGCTAACTGCGCAATAGTTTTGGAAAAATAAAATAGTGTAATGGTCCAGAAAATGTTTTGCATGTTTCTCACCCCATAGTTGTAAAACAAGTATAAGAAAAGTGGGGCTATAAACTCATATATATGATTTAAACGCTTGTATCCAAAATAAAGTAATTCAATGTGCAATAAGTAAATAAATCATGCTTTCACGTAAATGTGTTCAATCATAAACAAGCATTGAGTTTGATTTAAAACGAGCATGTATTCCCCCCTAAAATAGTTATAAAACAAGTAAAAGTAGGGGTCATGAACTCACCTCAGTAAAGTAGTCTGAATAGAGTAAAGTCAAGTAGTGTAAATGTGCGGCACCGACACGCGACCTAGATTAGTATGGCAAATTTAGTTTACAGTTTCAAGTTTAAGACTCGATGAAGTTTAGATAAGCTTAGAAGTTTTAAAGTGTTTGTGATATTGTTGCTTGTGTGGCGGCATTTAAGTTCAAAACAGTTTTGTAAGTATTGGCTAGCATTGGCTTTCGGAAGTGCTTAAGTACACATGAATAAAAGATATCGAAAAGAGTGAGTCTTTGATTCATCAATAACCGAAAGACGATGTACGTAAAGTAGTCGCATAATAATAGACGAATTCGGATTATAAGAATGTCGTTTGAAAATATATCTATATATAATAAAAGTGTGTAGAAAATATATTCCATTTTATCAAAAGAGTTTGTATTAAAGATACTCTTATAAGTTATAAGTGTAGAATTTTAGAAATCGGGCGTGACCCGTGTATATGTTGTAATTATATGTGGTGACTAAGTGTCACGATGAATAATATGTCGTAATTAAAACAAGTTTTGTTTAGTATAAGCACCAATTTTACTCAAACCCATTGTATTAGAAGTGATCAAACTATTTTGTTAGTATTGTGAATTTGATGACATAAAAACGAATGCACCTTACTGGTCATCGACTCTTTGCCTATCTCGACCTCGCGAACACAACAGAAACCAAACACAACTTTATGTTTAAAACCATTTTTAGTTTCTACTCAATTTCCTTACAAACTAATTCATTAAATTTGAATTTATAAAATGAGTTTTTAAAGTTTGTAGTAAACATTTTAAGGAAAAATAAGCAAATGCCACACACCCTCACTGTTGGGCTCGACAACACGACAAAAACATACCAACTCAATATCAACCCAATTGCAAATCAAACTAGTAGTCAACAAATCTGTTATTAGTGTGGTGAACTAAATTTTTGGTTGGACAAAATGAGTAATCCCATCGCTAGTACTGTTGGCTTGAGGGGTTCTCGACCCAAGCACAATCTCGACCAAGCACAGCTCAAAGCAAACGCCATCCAATCGATTTGTACAATAAGCAACAAATAGCTACTATGCCGAAAATAATTAGCTATTAAATAAAAATAACACTGTTGTGAATTTGAGCGAAACTTAATGTTCTTTATCAAATTTTTATTTAGTTGTGATTTATTTTATTTGCCACACAAGATTAATCAACAACAACAACTTTCATTCTCAGAAAAAGCATTGATCGGGAACCAAAATTTATTTGCCGATTCAAACCAAACCAACAAATTTTAACAATGATAACAACAATAAAGAAAGAAAAAAAAAGGATTTATTGAAACCTTACAACAAAAGTGAGAATCGATTGGTGGGGAAACAAAACAAGACCAACTCAAATCCATCCAAGCCGAATCCAAGCAAGAAGCCACGACAGTTTACTCTTCGATTTTTAACTAAATCTTGGAGGTATGGTTGCCAGGGATTCAGATGGTGGAATAAAAAGAAGAAAAAATGAAACTCTTGACTATGCTTTCCTTGCATCGATTTAGATGATAGCCATAAAGAGCTATTATCACATCCATTTGTTACTTCTTAAAACATCTCGTGACTTCAATCTTGGGAAAAAAAAATGGCTGCCATTACTTTGGAAGAGGATAAAGAAAGCACAGAAAGTGATGTAACATTGTCTAGTGTTTTGACTTTGAAAAGTTGTAGAGATAAGAAAGTGATAGGGCGGTGGGTGGATTAGTATTATTAAAGTGTATTATATGTACTCCGTGTCTCGTTGAGCTCTGGTGTAATTACTCCGGTTTGGCGTGAGTGTCAACAAAAATATATTTTATGAGCACGTTTTGATAAAAGTAATATAAAACACAATTATCGACTTCGGATAACAAATATTGGATGTATGCCATTACTAAGGTAGTGTCGGTACGCGTGTGGTGTCGTTTTCAGGGAAAAACGAGATATCCTTTCGTTTTTAAATTTTACTCATTAGTAAACATCAGAAAATAAATAATTCACATTTTTTGATAAAAACAAATTATTCCACTATTAAAATAATAGCCCGAAAATTTACAGGTGGTTACACAGCTTTCTGGATGTCTATCCATTAGGTGTTTGTGTGCTTCCTTGCTCACATCTTGGATTTCCTTCATGACTTTCTCAAACCTTGCAGGATAGGTTGCCTTTGCTGCTTTCCAAAACAAAGTTCTATAATGCACCCCACTGAATTTCTTCCTGAAGTTGGCATATATGTGTCTAGCACATTGCCTATGCTCAGCCAAGGGAAGTACCTCCTTTGCAGCCTCAACAATACCCTGAAAAAGTACCAGTTAGTCCAGTATATTGATTATTTACATTATAAGCAATCATATTCAAAATAATACCTTATGTTGATCTGAAATGATGGTAAGACCATCACCAGCTACCAAATCCAAATCATCAATCAAACACTGCATGAACCACCCCCAATTCTCTTTATTCTCAATGCTCACAACAGCCCATGCAATAGGGTAGATTTGGTTATTTCCATCTCTACCTACTGCTGACAGCAATTCCCCTTTGCATATGGTTTTTAGGAAACAACCATCTAGACCTATAACCCTCCTACATCCTTTTAACCATCCTTCCTTTAACCCTTTAAAGCATACATAGAAACTGCTAAAGTAATTCTTTCCATCAGGCATTGAGTTAACACTCATCTTACAAGTAGACCCTGGGTTAGAAGCAAGTATCTCACTAGCATAAGACCATAACATTCCATAATGGTCCTCTAAACAGGTCTCATACTGACTTAATGCTTTAATCTTAGCCCTTCTAGCCATACTGATACTAACCTTGCATTTATATTTCTTTAGGATACAAGCAATAATCTCCTTAACCTTGATTGTTGGATTTACCATAATCTTTTTTGCATAATTCCTAGCAATCCAGTTACTTGTAACCAAGCTACCAAACTCATAAGTCCTAGAACATGCATGCTTATCATTTAAAGTTTTAATCTGAAAAGACTTTTCATTTTGCATCCAAGATGCCCACAATCTAAAAGGACATTTCTTTTCTTTATCATCTCTACAACATTTGGCCAAAAGTCTCTTAGGGTTATTCACTGCATAATATAACTTCAAACCATTGGCCAAAGCATAAAATGTCAATGCTCTTTTAAGCTGATCAGGAGACTCAAACCTTTCACCTAAATGTGGTACCATTAATTTCCATTTGATGTTTGGATCATGCACTGGCCAGTGATCACCTACCTTATCTACATCTTCTGGATTTAGATCATTAACCTCAACTTCTTTATCAACATACTCATCAACTAAGCCACTATATATGCTAGTTAGAAAGTTCTCATCAAACATTTTTTTAGCTGTTTTTTTAGGTTTAGGCTCTGCTTTCTTAGTCCTAGCTTCTACCACTTCTTCTTCACCATCAGACAAATGATCAATGGATGCAGTGTCACTCTCCTCAAAACTAGCATAGTCATAAACATTATAATCATCCTCTAATTCACTATCACTGTCACTGTCATTTACCTTTTGAGCAGTTTTGTCTAGATTCTGAGGACTAGTTGCNAAAGTTCTCATCAAACATTTTTTTAGCTGTTTTTTTAGGTTTAGGCTCTGCTTTCTTAGTCCTAGCTTCTACCACTTCTTCTTCACCATCAGACAAATGATCAATGGATGCAGTGTCACTCTCCTCAAAACTAGCATAGTCATAAACATTATAATCATCCTCTAATTCACTATCACTGTCACTGTCATTTACCTTTTGAGCAGTTTTGTCTAGATTCTGAGGACTAGTTGCATCATGTAATTCAAACACACCATGAGACACATATATATCTACCACATTATCATTTTTAGCACCACACTCAACACATTTAGCTAAGTCATTATCATTTTTCAGAACTTTCAATCCTAACTCTAAATCTAAGCCAGGCTTTGCATAAAATATCTGTTTGATATCAGTTGCACATTGACTTACTAATAGTTTCACTAAACCAACAAATCCCAACTCAGCAAGATCAATATTAGGAATTTCAGACAGAATTTCATAGTCATAAGAAAAAGGGTCTCTTACAAACAAGCCATTACGATGAAATTTAATAAGAAAAGTTGAGGACGATGAGGAAGATGCCATCTGAAACAAAATCAAGCAATAAAAATTGTTAATTTCAAAAAACCCTAAATTTTTATCAAAACCCTAATTTTTATAACCTAATTTACTGTTAATAAACAGTTGTAATCAACAATCAAAGAATGAAAATTACCTTTTTGATAAGATGACAACCATAAATCGAACTCAATTTCAAGATTTCGTGATATATTTTTTAGAGAGAAGATTAGGGTTAACTGTGTGTATTGGAATCGTGTTTTTTATTTGTGTGTGTGTGAGTTTATGGTATATTATATTTGTTGGATCAGATGTAATAAAAAAATAAAAAAAAAATAGATATTTTAATGCCACGTCAGCTGAACACCGGTTATCGTGAGTTACTATAAGACTGGTAACGTATATAAACGGTTACGCAAAGAACAGTAACTTAATTGAACAATTTGAAACTTGAGTAACTTAGGCGAACTTTTTTGCAAAGTTTAGTAACTTTTGTGTGTATTAACCCTTTTTGTAATAATGTCTAAATGTGTTATATTATCAGTTTTCATAATTTAAATATCAACGATTGCATTCATGCAAAAAATAAACTTTATTAAATATATAAAAAAAGAAACAAATTTTATAATATAGTTAATTAAAATTGGAAGTATTCTAAACAAAACATTTCATGCGTATTTGAAAAAAAAAAAAAAAAAAAAAAAAAAAAGGGAAAAAAGTGTCACGGTTTAGATTGATCTTATTAAAACGATTAACTAAATAGGTTGGATTATAGTTGAGATATATGAGTCCACTAAACTGAACCCTTTAGTATGAACTAAATCAAAATTTTCACATCGTTAATATCAAGTTTTACATTCTTCATCTAATAGAAAATATATAATAATTTTATTTAATCGTATTTTTAATATAAAAGACACAGTTGAAACAAGATAAAAAAACAATGAAAAAGAGAAAAGAAAACCAAAATAAAAAGATTATAATAGAAGAGCAAAAATAAAAGACATTAAGACACCGCCTCTCTAGGTAAATAAAAGTTTGTCTTTTAAGAGCAAAGGGTAAGTTGCCAGTGAGTAAAACTTAACTCACTGCCACGTCAGCGCCACATCAGCTTTTACCTTTTAACCTTAACTCATGAGTTTCCACTATGGTAGCATAACTCACCTATAACTCACCTTAACTCACCTCCACCTCAATTATTTACAATTTCAACCCCAAATTTTAACAAATACTTCATTTAAAACTAACATAAACATTTATAAAACACAAATTACATTAACTAGTATACTTAACCACAAATTACATTAACTACGATAATTAAATATAAAGCATCTTAATTAAACTATGATAATTAAACATAAAACATCTAAATTAAACTACGATAATTAAACATAAAACCACGAATCAAGAAAATGATTCAGTCTGTGCCATAGCCCTCGTCACTCGAATAGCGGCACTCGAATCGTCCTCACTCGATGGCACATGGTTTAATCCCATTTTCCATCGCCATTCTGCTCTCTGGTTTCTCCGATCCTGTTTAGCTTTTGCTCGCGCCTCACGATCTCTTGCCTGACGTTCTTCCTCTGCTTGAACCTGTAACAAGACTTGCATATCTTGCTTGAAGAGTTCTTCATCAGTTAACCCAAATGTATTGGGTTAGTTTTGTGATGGATAGTTTGCCGGTGGATTGTAGTGGGGTGGATTGTTTGCCGGTAGATTGTTTACCGGTGGAAACATAACTTTCGGTGGAGTGTTTTATGGTGCATTGTCATATGGGAATACGGGAAACAGATCTTGTGGTGGATTGTTTTGTGGTTGATTGTCGTATGGAAATACGGGGAAAAGATCTTCCGGTGGTGTGTTGTAAACNCGTATGGAAATACGGGGAAAAGATCTTCCAGTGGTGTATTGTAAACCGATTCATTATCTGGTGATGTGTTGTGTGACATTGTTTCGTATGAATTGTTTGTGAATTATGTATGATTTGTGTGTAAATTGTGGGTGTAAAGTGAGCATCTGAGAATGGATATTTATAGGACCGTTTTTGTGAATTTGAATTTTAAATATATACCGCTCTTTTTTGAAATTTGAATTTTAAATGTTTGTCCGCCTTTTTTTTGAATTTGAATTTTAAAGTTTTTACCAAACGGTTTTTTTTTTTTTTTTTTTTTTTTTTTTTTTTTTTTTTTTTTTTTTTTTTTTTTTTTTTTTTTTTTTTTTTTTTTTTTTTTTTTTTTTTTTTTTTTTTTTTTTTTTTTTTTTTTTTTTTTTTTTTTTTTTTTTTTTTTGAATTTGAATTTTAAAGGTTTAACCGCCCATTTTTTGAATTTGAAATTTATACATATCCCGCTCAGTTTTTGAAATTTTAATTTCTTAACACCCCTATATAAAGCATACCATAACATACTATTTTGCACACACTTCACTTTCTAAACAATTTTACAATGGCTAATCGTTGGTCTGTTGAAGAAGAAAACTTGCTAGCCGACATGTGGCTAATCGTTCACGAATTCCATGGCGAATCCGCTTTTTGGAATGAGGTTACAAAAAGGTTCAACAACCAATCTGATGGTCCGTTTCGTAACAAAAACCAGATAACGGCTAAGTGGGCAAGACTTACCTGTGAATGTCAAAAATTCAATGATATTTACTTGAGCGTGCAGCGTACTGACGAGTTCAATGATCGTCTTCACACTGTAATGAACATTTTCAGAGAACGCTTTGGTGGGCAAGGCTTCAAATATATTAACGTGTGGTTCATTTTGAGAAACAGCCCCATATGGAACAAATATAGGGAGTAACGGCTTTTGTATTTCCGTATCGTTTGTGTTTGTATTTCCGTATCGTTTGTGTTTGTATTTCCGTATCGTTTGTGATTGTACTTCAGTAATGTTACTTTAAGTTTGAATTTGAATAAAAGGCTTAACGGCTAGTTTCTCCAAAAAAATCCTCTAACGGCTAGTTTACCCTATAAATGCCATCTTTCCTCAACTTCGTATTGTCACACAATTATTACTAAATTTCACACAAACACTATGGCTAACGAACCAGCTGAGGTACAAAGAACAATTCTTGCCCGATTACGCAATGAACAAGAAAAAGAGCTCAGGCTGATTAACAATTTGCTAGGTGAGATAACTCGAATCATGCTACAGAAGCATGATCGTGCTCCAGATCAGATCGAAAGGTTGCGTGCGATGCCTCAAGACCATCCAGCTATCACAGTAGGTCTAGAAACTCTAATAAGAAACGATGAAACAGATCTACAACTTCATGTCGCCTTGAAGATGGTTAGGGAACAAGTGTTGCAGGTGTGGGAGGAGAAGTCAGATCTCATTGACAATTACCAGTCCATATAAAAGCTTCATGGCTATCGTTGCATGCTCTATGTATTCGTATTGTTTTGTATTCAATAATGATTTTTAAGTAATGGTTTGATTTTTAAAACATAAGGGGTGTTTTGTTAATTTTGCATTTTGGAATTCAAAAAAGTAACTAATATTACAAGGGCCAAAAGTGTATTTTTTTTAATAGAACGCAGCTTAACGCTGCGTTAAATCCACAACTCACCACGTTAACCATGTCTTGCCTTTCATACCCGGTAAGGTATAATGCAGTCAAAATGAGGGTGCATTAAGTTTTAACACAGGGGGAAGGGCAACTTATCCTTTGCTCTAAGGGTAAAAACGAACAAACATAGCTCTTACCGCATCTTAAATTCTTAATAGAGGAAATTTCTTAAATGAACCATAACAAGTATCTATTTTCCAAAATAAACTTCGCCCATATTTTTTACGAAAATGAACTTTTGCATATCACCCGTTATATTCAATTAATAACAACTTTTGAACCTTACACGTGTCTCTCATTTTTCTAGGCGACATTCTTGGCGAGGTGGTGGGAGTGAAGGGCTTTGGGCGAGCTGGGGCGAGCTCGTGGGCGAGGTGGTGGTAGTGAAGAGCTGGGGCGAGCTCGTGGGCGAGGTGGTGGGAGTGAAAAGGTGGGGCGAGCTCATGGGCGAGATGGTGGGCGAGGTGGTGGAAGTGAAGAGCTGGGGCGAGCTCGTAAGCGAGGTGGTTGGCGAGGTGGTAGAGTAACTGTTTGTCGTCAAAATCTTTGAGGTGGGAGTAACTGTAGAAATGGCTTATTTTGGAGAGAAAAAGTGTATGGGGGAGAGAGATTGAAGATATGTGTGACTGAAATATAAAAAATATGGGGTGTAATGGTGTATGCAATTGGAGGTGTCAGGTGTGTGTGCATAAACCAAGAGTGTGTCAGGTTCATTTTGGTAATTGCTTAAAATTTGGTTCAGATTTGTAAAACATTCTTAATAACATCATCAAAAAAAAAAAAAAAAAAAAAAAAAAAAAAAAAAAAAAAAAAAAAAAAAAAAAAAAAAAAAAAAAAAAAAAAAAANAAAACTCGTCCACGCGCTCCTCAACCACAACCACACCGTCCGCGCGTTCGTCCGACGCGCCAGCGACCTCACCTCCCTACCTCCTCCCTCACCCTCTCTCGAACTCGCCTACGGTGATGTCACCGACTACGACTCCCTCCTCGCAGCTTGCTCCGGTTGCCACGTCATCTTCCACGTGGCTGCGTTAGTTGAGCCGTGGATACCTGATCCTTCTAGATTATTCACTGTGAGTTTGTTAAGTTAGTTATGTTAGTTAGGGTTTGAGTTAAGTTAGTTATGGATTTTTTTTTTCTTTTTTTTTCTTTTTTTTTTGTGGTTAGGTGAATGTTGGTGGATTGAAGAATGTGATAAAGGCGTGTAAGGAGATTGGGACGGTTGAGAAGATCGTTTATACGTCGTCTTTTTTTGCGTTGGGGTCGACTGATGGATATGTTGCTGATGAGACTCAAGTAAAATTTATTTCTGGAAATGTGTTTTGAATTTATATATTGTAGGTTAGTTGTTAAGTAGAAATGTGATCGTGTTAATTTAATCTAGACCGTTCAGTATTGCTATGATCATGATCCGATTAAATAGTTCATTTGAGCGGAATGCATAGGGATTAGACTGTTAGGGAGAGTAATTTCTTATAATGCAGGTATTGTATACTAGTTAATCTTATGGTTGTATTAATTTACTCTAGGTCGTACGATACTATTATGATCATGATTCGGTTATATAAGGTTTATTGTACCTAGGTGCGTATGAATTATGATCATGAATCATGATCCACCTATTTGTGGAAACTGACCGGATTATATATAGTGATTGGGGAGGTTAATTTTCTGCATAGCATGGGTATACTTCTAGTCACATTAAAGTTGACCTTTTTGGTTTCTCGAATTATTATTTGTTGAAATAGATTTTGGTAACTTAATTTTATCATTTAATGTTTGCACTAGTTTTTAATTGTGGATTTCTATGCCTCGTACTTGTGGTCTTGTGGACAAATGAAAAATTGGCAAGGGGAAATTGATCAAATGAATTGAACATATTTATTTGTTTAACTAGGATTATAATGAGTTTAAATGTAGTTGACATAAAAAATCCAGTTTCGGTGAAATTGAATATCTTTGGAACTTGCAAGTAATCACCAATACAAATGTTAATCATTGTTATCCCTATGCTGCTTATGTACGTAACTCTTTCACTTCCTGTTCAAAGTGCTCCTTTTGTTTGGCAAGGAGTAACCTCGGAAGGGATTGTTATAGTTAGAATCTATAATCAGCATTATAGTGGCAATTTGTTTGTCGCTAAACACATAATCACTTGTATATAGCCATAAAGGTCATATGTTTTTGCCAATGTATTCTTTTTTGATTACCAAGGAGTTTTTGCTAAAATATAGTTTGTTTTCGGTGATAGATGCATCCAGCTAAGTATTTTTGCACCGAGTATGAAAAATCAAAGGCTGTTTCTGATCAGATTGCACTAGAAGCTGCAAAAGAAGGTGTACCTATAGTGGCTGTTTATCCAGGAGTTATATACGGACCTGGTAAAGTCACTTCAGGAAACATGGTGGCCCGACTGGTAATTTTCGAAAAACTGGCTTGCTTATATGCTTTACACACAATAATCTTGTAGAAATTTAGAACCACTTTTGAATAATCCAGACATTTAACTTGAACAATGCATTGGAGCTCCAACTACAATTAATTCGTGGATCCCTTGCGATCATTTGGGTACAAATGTAATTTTACGACATACTTATGCCAGTTTGGAGTTCCTTTTAATATAATCAAGGGTAGACATGTAATTCACGCCATCATTATGCAGTTCTGGAGTTCTACAATTGACTACGTGTTTTTTGTCATCTTGCGAAAGTAAGGTTGTATTGAATTATGATCGAAAATATTCTTTCGAAGTTACAGATTCACACTTGCAAGATGCTAACCATAGTTTGGGATCATTACAATGACCATCGACCCTAACTACATTGAAACTGCCGAAATTACTTGTGACGTAAATAGTTAATAACAAAACCCACATACTTATTCACTAGACCAACAATAAACTTTTGGTTTTCAGACATGCATTCGAGCTCCAAAACTTGAAGATGTGGGGTTTAAAAAATCTTATGAAGCACAAAAAGACCACTAGTTTATCAATCACTAAAACCGCAACATAGTGGCAAGAAACCTACTGGAATATCAGCCTTTCCAGAAACTTGAAGGTGTAGTTAGTGGTTTATAACTTGATAATTTTGCATATCACACCAGCTAGTGTTATATTATCTGCATTAATTGTAATTTTCTGATTTTGGAGTGTACGATTAGACCAAAAAGTTGGATTTTAAAAATTAGTTGCACATAGAATTGAATCAGCTATGACACCCCTGATCAAGTGCAATGTGTTTCTTGCGTGAGCTAATAGTACCAAACGAAAACTATGAAGGTGACCAATTTTGTGTGGTGTACTTGGTATATTTATTTCAATAGAGATGCTAAATGTATTGCTTGTATGT
This sequence comes from Artemisia annua, assembly GCA_014162995.1. Lineage (NCBI taxonomy): Eukaryota > Viridiplantae > Streptophyta > Magnoliopsida > Asterales > Asteraceae > Artemisia > Artemisia annua. Next base: position 95,655 of record LBNU01019811.1, read on the forward strand.
CTCTCTTTTATGCTTCTATACAGGAAAGAAACACATTTTAGAATGTAGATACTTGTGATCCCTTTTTTTATTTAGTCCACAAATAATTTAGTCATGCTTGATTAATGAAATCACCTGTGATTAAGATTTTAGATCTTCACATGCGTGCAACGTTATCATTTTCACAGCTACTAGTATTTTAGATACTAGCCACCGTTCATTAGGAATATTATTTGATTGTTCTAAACTTGCTTAACATCCGAAAATCCTTTATTCTTTATTATCAGATTGTTGAACGATTTAACGGACGGTTGCCTGGTTACGTGGGTGATGGAAACTTCAGATTCTCTTTCAGTCATGTAGACGATGTGGTAGATGGTCACATTTCAGCTTTAGATAAAGGCCAAATAGGCGAAAGATACCTTCTTACGGGAGAAAATGCATCCCTCATGAAAGTATTTGATATAGCTGCGTCTATTACCAACACAAAAAAGCCTTGGTTTAACATTCCTTTGTTCATGGTCAACATCTATGGCTGGTTATCCGTGTTAGTCTCCAGAATAACCGGGAAACCTCCACTAATCAGCCCCCCGGTATATCCATTTCCATGCTATATTTTTACGGATAGAGGTGACAAAAATAATGGGTCAAAATGGGAATTTTTTACATGTTTGCAAACGGGTGGGTTAGGCTGATGTGACAACTCTTTTTATCTATTTTTTTAGTGTCATGTATAATTTCTTTATTTAAATAAGACTTAAAAATACACATATTGTAAATCAAACAGTATAATATCTTTGAAATAAAAATAATGCAGGTTTATGCATTTAATTATACTTTGGATCACTTTGACATCTTTGATCCGTTGGACCCGCTTGACCCATTTTGCCCCTTGCTTACAATTTGACAAGCATTTGTTCTAATTTGAAACAGGCTGTTGACGTTTTAAGACACCAGTGGGCATATTCGTGCGAGAAGGCAAAACGAGAACTGAACTACAACCCAAGAAGCTTAACCGAAGGTCTAGAAGAGGTTCTTCCTTGGTTGAAAAACATGGGTGATATTAAATACTAACAACATGAATATAAATGAGAATACTTTCCTGACATTGCTTGTATAACCCCGATAGCAGTACTCAGCGGTGGTCAACGAATGTCTAATTTGAATTTGAATTTCCAGTGAATATATTGAGTGACAACCATTTGTCTTAATACATGGATGATTTCTGTAATTTACTCTGATTATGAAAAAGTTTTTGGGAAAAAACCTCATTCCTACAGTATTAGAATTTACTCCACATTCTTGTTCTCTTATGAGAATAGTAGCCCACCATCTCCAGTTATTAGGTTGCAGACATACTTACATAGAGCAGCCTACCTAACTTGATGTTATCCTAAAAATAGTGTTTCACCTAACAATATCGTATTATTGATGCTATTTCTTGTTTCAATCTTCAATGTCAGCCAAATAAGTTGGGACTAAAATCATGCCATGTTCATTTTTAAGAGGAAAACTGTTATTTCATTCAGAATTCAAGAGAAAAGTGACATATCCGAACATCAGGATTGTTTATTTGAAATCCATATACATGTGCCTAACATACTTTTTGAACCTTCCCCAACCTAAATGAATAAATCAAAATGCATTTGTTACACGCATACTTTCATATGGGAACACTAAACCATGAAAAATATTGATCACCGGTGCATCCCCACACGCTTCTCAATGATAATCACAGTGTATGCGCGTTCATCCAACATGCCAGCGATTTCTCCTCCCACCTATTCCCGTGTCTACTTTCGAATTTGCATATGGTGATGTCACTGACCATCCATCACTACTCGATGCTTGCTCCGTTGGCAATTCATCTTTCACATGGCTGCGTTAGTTGAACCGTGGGCACCTGATGCTTCTAGCTTTTATTCTGTGAGTTAGTTAACTTCTACATTTTAAGTTACTTTTGTTTTCGTTATTGTGATTGTAACTGTGAAATTTGTGATTTGTTGTTAGGTGAATGTTGGTGGATCGAAGAATATGATTGTAGCGAAGGAGAAGTTGAGAAGATTGTTTATACGTTTTCATTTTGGATTGGGATCCGCTGATGGATACGTTGCTGATGAGACTCATGTACTTGCTTCTGCACATTTCATTTTAATATATACATTTTGTGATCGCATATGATCAAGAGTTTAGATTTTCACATGCATGCAATGCCATCATTGTCTTTCTACCACATTTAGACACAAGTTATGATGCCATTAGACATTAAGTTATGATTGTTCTAAACTTGAATGATCTAATGGACGCTAGCCCTACGTACGTATAGTGTTGGGTCACTGAATTTCCCCAAGCTTCCTATTAACTAGAATTTGAACATAAAATAACCTAAGTGTTAGATTCCCTTAAACTTAATCAAGTCACTGAGTGAACAGTCACTCAGTGAGTCATCTTCAGGATGCTTACAACAAGCCTAACGAAGAAAGGTTTTCCATTCAGTGAGGCGGACTCTCAGTGAGTGGCATCTAAGCCAAAGAAGAAGGTGATGGATTCAGTGAGTGATGACAATAGCTCACTGAATTCCCATGTCTCCTCACCAACTATGAAGACTGAAGAAAGCTATCTGAAGACTGAAGAATAGGCGGGATTAGGGGGAAAGTTTGAACTGCTTTAATAAAGTGCTTTGTCACTTTATAAGTCAAACTTTCCTTATTTGGTTACAATCCAGCATATGCCAAAAAGTGTTATCTGTCTTCTAACCCAATGTGGGTTGCTTTTAACAGATAACAAAATCTTCTAAGATTTATCTTATGAAGTCTTTAATCCCTTGGGTAATAGTATGTATTATACTTGTGTATAAATAGGATCATAAAGAGGAGAAAAGCTAAGTTTGTGTAATTAATGCTTAGACATTCACAAACCCTTTTCTCCTCCAAAGAACATACTTGTACTTGAGATAGCTCGATTGTACCTTAGTTGTCACTTAAGCTTAGCTTAAGTTTAGTGAGGAGAAACACACCACACTTGTCATTTCAATCCCAAGTGTTTATTCCGCAAACACTTAGGTATAATTCTTTGATTCATTTCTAATAAGAATTAAACGTTGAAAATATTGTGTCTATTTGCTTTTACGTTTTATTCTTATATCTCTCTTAACAAAGAACTTCATTACATCATTAATCCATAATACATGTCTTAGATTAACTTTCTAGTTGATTTAACCGTGTAAACGAGACCAACAAGTGGTATCAGAGCTTCTGGTTTATAAAACTTTCTTCAAAACCACAGAGTGCTCAAAGTTTTTAAAATCAGGATCCCAAAATGGCTGAAAATGATGTACTCCAACTAGTCGATAAAAAGGGAGGAAGCTACTCTGCTACTGCTCCCCGACTTGAAGTTGGTAAATTTAACAAGTGGAAAAAGCGAATGCTTTGCTACCTGAATGGGATGGAACCTTATTACATTAAGCTCATTAATGAAGGTCCATATATCCCAAAAACAGCTGAAGGTTTAATTAAACCTGAAGGTCAGTGGACTATAGATGAGAGGAGGGTGGTCAACCAAGATCAACGCCTAAAATGCATCATTATATCATGTCTTCCTGACGATATAATGGAATCAGTCATAAATTGTCCTACTACCAAGCAGACTTGGACTGACTTGGTTTATAGCTATGAAGGTCCCTCAGATACCAAGGAAAACAGGTTCATGGACCTGAAACTTGAGTTCAACACTTTCAGGGCCAAAGACACTGAAAGTCTCTCAGAAACCTATACCCTTACTGCTGATCAAGGTGCATTGATAAAGACTATGCAGCAACAGATGACTCAAATGCAAGCTAAACTCTCTTCTCTCAACTCTGCTGCCATGGAAGAGGATGCTTCCAAACAGGGGAGGAAAAGCTCAGTTTCAGGGGAGGAAGATGGGGGGATAAAATTTGTTGCTGCTACAGATGTTATTGAAGGTGATGAGAATGTTTTCATCTCTGCTGCTGATGTGGTTGACACTACTGCTGAACAGTCTACTGCTATTGGGGTTGACAGCATAGTTGACACTACTGCTATGGTAGAGTCTACTGCTGATGTTTCAAAGGTTGGTGCTCAAGCAGAAATGATGATAGTGGATGATAGCTTGGCTTCAGGGGAGGAAAAAGGAGATGACAGTGGGGATAATGTGGAGAAGTTTGTAGTAGTTGATAAAAATAACCAAGAAGCAGTGTTGGATGAGGCAATACAGGTCAAGGACTCTGCTGCACAAGAGTCTACTGCTGAAATCTCTGCTGCTGGTTCAGGATCTGGTGATAACTCTGTAGCTGAGACTCTGCTGATGCTACAAGAGAAATCTCTATTGAACAAACATCTCAACCACTACCAGTTGTACCTGTAACTATTTCACAATCACAACCTAGTGCTGTATCTCAACCAATACATGTCTCATTGTTACCTAAAAAGGGTGTGACTATCAGAGAACCTACACCAATAGCACCAAAGGCAAAAGCTATTCTTTCCAGTTCTGATAAAGGAAAGTCAAAAGTACTTGAAGAGGAAGAGACTGATTCTAGTGATGATGAAAATGTGCTTAAGAAGATTCCTCAAGAGTTTTGGCCTAAGGACAAACTGGAAGATGCTGACAAACAGTTTGCTTTGCAACTTGCTATTGGTGATGCTGAAGGTATAGATGCTCAACAAAGAATTTTGCAAGAGCATGAGGTTCTTGAGGCATTAAAGGATAGAAGAACTAGTGAGGTTATAAGTGATACAGGTAGATATACTCCAACACCTGCAGAAGTTGACTATTTGATAAGAAAGAATCCTGAGGTGCACAAAAAAGCTTTGGAGTTGACTGCAGATGTTAATTTGAGTGAAGTTCAAAGGACTGAACAACTGCATGAGTTTATTGGTAACATAATCATTGAAGCTGATAAAAACATACAAGCTAGTTATCAAGGTAAACAGAAGAAAAGAAAGAGAAATCAAACACCTGCACAGGTTGTTAAGCAGATGAAGAATTACTTGGTAGCTCAATGCATAGATATAGATGAGCATATAGAATAATATAAGATAGCACAATATGAGAAGATTAAGATATATAAATCTGGTTATAAGATGAATTCAGACTTTATTCCTATGGGGTCTGAGGCAGAAGTACAGTGGATAAAGAAGAATAGTGAGTTTAAGGTTGCTTGTAGAGAAAAGGCTAAAAAGACAAAGATGGAAGGATCTGGCTCTGCTGCTGTGACAGAACAGGCTACTGCTGATATGTTTTTACTTGAAAACAGTGATGAAATGATTGAGCCTGTTCAAGTCAAACAACCTATTGTGGACTGGGATGTAACAGATGATGAATTTCTTAAGTCCTGGAAGATATTCAGAGCTGGAGGAGAATTGGATGTGTACAGAGATTTTGAAGATCTGGTAAGGTCTTGTGATAGAGAGGATATTCATGCCCTATGGAGCTTAGTGAAATCAAAGAATCTGCATGCAGATCCTGAAAATGTGAAAGCAATGGAACTNAATGATTGAGCCTGTTCAAGTCAAACAACCTATTGTGGACTGGGATGTAACAGATGATGAATTTCTTAAGTCCTGGAAGATATTCAGAGCTGGAGGAGAATTGGATGTGTACAGAGATTTTGAAGATCTGGTAAGGTCTTGTGATAGAGAAGACATTCATGCCCTATGGAGCTTAGTGAAATCAAAGAATCTGCATGCAGATCCTGAAAATGTGAAAGCAATGGAACTATGGGTATGCTTGCAGAGAATGTACAATCCAGATGTCAGTGACAGACATCGGAAACTTGTGGCAGACAGCAAGAATTTAATTTGGAAACATTACAAGTCTAGTAATGTACATCATGTGTCTACACAAGATGGTGATGATGTCTTTATGTTTGTTGAAAAGGACTATCCTCTGAAGGCTGGAGTACTTGAAGCTATGATGGAAGCTAAGCTAAGATGTGCAGAAGTGACTCCTGATCTTCAAGGATTGGTGGAAAGATTTAAGCAGCAAAGTACTAGAGAGACAGGGAGAAGATAGAGTGTTTTGAAGCATCCTCTTGGTGTGTATCTGGGCTTACAGAAAACTTGCATAGTTTCAGGGAAAATATCAAGTTTAGGGGAGGATTGTTGGGTTTTAAGTTAACTCTACTCCTACTGCTGGAACTCTACTGCTGTAACTTCTGCTGCTAAGTGATAAGACTGTATATGCGTTTTGTAATTATAGTAAAGATGTCTTGTAAATATTCTATTGCATTAGAATATCTTGTCTTGTGTAGGAAGTTGTCTGTAAACCTTTAGGGTTCCTTAGTGTATAAAAGGCAATCCTAGGGTTGGTCTAGAGTACGAATTATTCTAGCATTATTATCACTTCAAGGTTGTAAAACCCTAGCACTGTTAGAGTGCTCGTATTAAATATATTGAAGTGTTCTTGGTATATTGAGTTTGTTCTTAAGTTAATTGCTAAATTCCGCATAGTAATTAAATCATATTACAAGTCAGCTTCTATATAAATATTGTCTTGGTTTACTAAGATAGTATTACTAGATCATTGCTCAACTGGGATCAACAAAGATTGCAAAGGGTGGTAAAAGTTGGAAATAAATCCAATGGATCAGGCACAAGTGGAGGGAAATCAACACCAATTCTCTGAAAGGTCCGAAATATATTTAATAAGTCTTTTGAGATTTATTATTTACATATATATCTGAAATTTACTTTGTGCAGGATGATGATGTTCGCTTGGTGGGTTGACTCTGGAGCTACATTCATGTGTGTAAAGATAGAAGCTGGTTCCAAGACTTATGAGTCAATGAATGGATGGTTCTATTCTTCATATGAGAGTCAACCGGCCCTGGTGCATGAAAAAGGATGTGTTGATTTGAAGTTAGTTCTGGAAAGATTGTTTTCTTTGTTTAATTTTTACATGTTCTAATATTAGAAAGAA
>LBNU01019811.1:120458-134304 GCA_014162995.1 Artemisia annua
AAATCACTACTGCATCTGAGTTAAACTCTAGTACATCATAGAAAGCCATCAAGCACACAAATATCTTTTGCACATCACATAAGCCACATTCAACCTAACTTACACCAACACGCCGAAAGTAAATCACTACTGCATCTCATTTAAACCCTAGTACATCATAGAAACCATCAAGCATACAAAATCTCTTTTGCACATCACATAAGCCACATTTAACCTAACTTACACCAAAACACCGCAAAAAATTGATACTGCATCTCATTTAAACCCTGTTAGATTCGTTTTTCCCATTCGATAATCAATCGATGCAGTAATTTTTGATTGATTTTGTTAGGGTTTTGATTTTGTTAGATTTTGTTAGAGAGAGTGAAAATAGAGAGGAGAGAAACTGATCGGATTTTTTGGTGGAGAGAGAAATAATGAAATATTTTGTTATGGTTTGAGTTTTAAGTTACTGCATATTTGCCCCTCAATTTCGTATTATTTACAAAAAGACCACTCCGCTTTTTTAATCTTGTATTTTAAATCTAATGGTTGAGATTACTTCCTACACTTTTTATCATAACACCCTTTTTATAATAACCCCACCATATATATATATATATATATATATATATATATATATATATATATATATATATATATATATATATATATATATATATTGAAGCATAGCTTCATTTATATCCGAAACAAAAAGAAAATATTTATAACAAATTTGTTATAATCCTTCTTTGGTTCGTTCAAAGACCAAATCACGAAATACAACATTAAGAAACCTACCTGAGACCCTCCAAAGGATCTTGAAGCCAAAGATTCGAACCAAGTTGTGTGTTGTTCGATTAAATGAGAATGATTTGAAGAGGGTTTGTAATTCTGAGATATGCAGATGAGTGTGATGTGCGATTATCATAAATCAAGGTGGGGATCTGATGTTCAATTTTGTTTGGTATTGAAGAGGTAGGGGCAGATGGTGTGATAGAGTGTGTTTAGGGTTTGTAAGAAATAAACTAGGGTGAAGTTATCATTTATCCGTGCATTATTTGGGTACATGTATTTCGGGTTGCATCTTGGGCTGAACATGTAATATTTTGGACTGGACTTATGGGATCCGTAAGATCATTGGATCCCACGACCCACGAAGCCACGACGCGTACAATTAAAAATCTTGGTCAAATGTGAGAAAAATTAGTTTTTAGAGATTAGCTAACGTTTATTAAAAGGAACAGGTAAAGTTGAAAAGAAATTTTAGATTGATAACCGATATACATTATAATACGAGAATATAATACAACAAGTTTTTATTCATTTGTTATACTTATACATGCCATCTACATCTACATTTGTTACATTTGTTACATCTCTATAAAAAGGATCCTTATGTTAAATAGAAAAGAATAATTATCATACTCATCATATCATATGCATTCTTCTTTTAATAGAGTTCTACCAACTGTGGTTTTGTTTAGGTTATTTTATTCCCAAAATAAAGATTTTATGAGTTGGATCATGATTATTTTCGTAGTATGGTTTTAAGCCAAAGCTATATGCGTTTTTTGTTTTATTTTGTTGACAGATATGATATATTTAACTTGATTTAATATTTGATGAACAAGCTCATTAATTTTTGTCTAAAAAAGTTGACTTTTAGACATAAGCAATAAAAAAACAAGCCATGTGCATCGCACGGGTCTAAATGAATACCAAATGAACTTAGAGATACGAGGGTTAACGTTTCAACGTTTCAATCAGATGCATCATTAGATTTATACTTCAATTGTTTACAATGGCCAATACGATACACAAACATTACGCAATAAACAATTAGGGACAGCCTGTATGCATCACACAAAAAACAAGACCTAACATTACGCATTGAACAATTAGACTCATTCATCTTAAACATAAAGTCTAAATATAAAAGTCACCAAACAACTAATTAAACTCATTCATCTTAAACTCATGTCATTCTTACAAAAGTTGTGATACCATCACAACTTACAAACCTAATGACGAAAATAATTACCACACATTACACTATAATCAATTAGATAGAGCCCGTGTGCAACGCACGGGTCTGAATGCCTAGTCTTTATAAAACTCATGAATAATTACTAAAGTGATCATAAGAATATGCATCATGTTTTATTTTTTTCTTCCTAAAATAATAATATGTAATATGTAAATACGTTGAAAATTAGATAACCTCATTATTACGACTGGGCGTAATGGTGACTATACATGACCGCGGTTACCACCGTCACTCAGCTTTCTCTCTACATTCTTCTTCATGATCAACTTAGCATAATGGTGACCGCGTTCATCATTTTTTTTCTTTCATATTCATTTTCTCAAACACTAAAACTAAAATTTCATTAATAAATTTAAAAATATTACATTAATAATTCAAATAAAATAAAAAACATTACAATAGAATTAGTGTTGATTTGTTTAACGCCAAATGTGTTCCACTAAATCAACTTTAAGGCTCAGATGAGTTTCCTCGTTGACTAAATCTCTAACAACTTGTAACATTTCTTCATGTGTGCGTACGAGAACATCATCACCACGTTGCTTTTATGCATAAAAGTTAGGAGAAATTCCCAACTCTCGCATAACCTTTTTTTAATTAATGAGCACGAGAGAAAATCGAAAGACGACAACTTCAATAAATTGGTACGAGATAAGATCACAAAAAAATGACAACTGAGTAAACAATTAATATTCCCACATATCGACCCATGTGATCAACTCTTCACCCATATACGACAATCTTGTGAATTATATAGCACCACCGATCCATTAATATTGAAGTACGAGGTTAATTCATGTGCAATCTTCATTCACGAATCAATCAATTATTAATCCCTTTGTAACAGATGACCCATGATAACTTTATATATAAGCAACCCCACTTTTGATTAAATAATACTTATTGAATCCCATTGAGTTTAATCTCGCACCTCAGCCCCATAATCAATATATGTTTCACGAGATTTAATTACCAATCAGATAAAGAACTTCAAGTATCACGCACCTTTGCTAGACGAGATTTAATTACCAATCTGATACCACATGTAGGAACCCAGCACTCCTTGATCGTTACGGGCTCCAGGCTGTTAAACCTTTAATTATCTAGGAACAATAACATTAAGCACAATGATAATAATAAGCACAGCGGAATAACATAAAGAATATTATTATTATCAACAAGGTTTATTTATTAACCAACTATTTATACGAATTGTATAATCTTCCCCTATTTGATGGTAACAAAACAAACACTTTCTTGTACGAACNAAAAAAAAAAAAAAACTAAATAATAAGAAACTGAAATCTAAAAAAAATAAGTAAAAAGAAACAAAAAAAATAATAAATAAATAAATAAACCGAAACCAGAAAAAAACAAATGAAAGGAAAGCCCGTAATAAATAAATGAAAATAAAAGTAAATAGAAACCGAAACCGAAAAACACATCAATAAAAAGAAGCCGAAATCGAGAAATAAATAAATAAAAACCGAAAAACCGAAAAATAAAAAAATGAAAAGAAAGAAAAAATATTTAAAAATAATAATTTAAGAGTTAATTACATAAATCGTCCATGTGGTTACTATAGACTTAAAAAGTCAGTTTTGCGCTCACATGCGCATCATATGACCAAACTTAACGTAAAAACTAACGCCCGTTTGGTCAAAGGTTCGGTCTGTGCAAAATGGACAACCACGGGAAGGACTAATGTACTTATTAAAGTTTTTGGACGAAAAGTTCAAGTGTGTGTCAACCACAGAAACAATTTTTGTAATTAACTCTTGGTACAAAAACACCTAACAATTCAACAAGTAATCTAACGGTATAAAAATTCTCTCCTCTTTTCTAGTTTAACTCATACCGAGTTATCCAAAAAAGGACTTAGGTGTTGTGATAGAGTCTTGTCATGCGTTTTGTTTGTTTCATGTAACTTTACATTTTATTGTATTTTGAAAACATAAAGACGACGAATAAGATAAAAAGAATTATTTTGTCCACATTATTCCAAAAGTGAATTGTTTTGATGTAAAAAAATTGTGAAAAATAAAAAAGTTTGCACATTAAATTTGTAAGTCGGCATTTTGTACTTCAAAATTTCGTTTGTGCATCTAACTTTCTTTTAAGTTCAGCATCAAAGTAGTTCAAAAAAAGTTCAGCATCAAAGTTCCATTGTGCATAGCATATAAATAGTTAAAAATTTTGTACATCAAAAAACAATTGTGCATTAACAAAAACGTATAAAACATTATTATCAGATAAAAAATTTCACAATTTTTTTATGCACCAACATCCTTTATCTTTGTGAAAAAAAAAAAAAAAATCACAATTTTCAGAAAGTTTAAATTATTTTAAAGTCTTTTTACGGATATTTATCTTTCTATTGGATCTATTTCCTATATATCATACATTTATTTGTAGCTTTTCTAATAATCAAGTATAAGTGATGGCCGACTAGTGTAAGCTACCCTTAAATTGATTGTAATTTGTACTTTAGTGAAAACAGTCAAACCAAAATTTTAAAATAAAAGAAACAAATGATGGCGATGTGATTACTAATAACTTGTGTGAGATGCGACTACTAATAACTTGTGCGACTGATGGTTTGTATTAATTTTTTGTGCGATCGGCAGATGCGAAAATACTTTTTTTTATTAAAACTTGTGTAATTAATATTAAACAAATAAACTCATTTTAATCTTCAACAAAGTACTCACACACAAACAAATTACACACACTTGCAAGCTTATTTTTAAGGTCCAACGCGTTCGTGCATATGTTCAAAATGTTGTCCTTACAAGATGATAATGCTGTAGACTAGTAATAACACTCATATATAGCCTCTCTTCTCGTGGCAATATTTTACTATGAAATCAAGGAGCACCATATCAAATTACCTAAAAGACGTTTTCTTGATTTGAACTAGCCAGATATGGAATCCTTTTATTTCTATATCCCATTAATATTCTTAGTTATTTGCACAATCACAGATAACCTCCTCCATAGATTCCAAAACCTTCCACCAAGACCATGGCTCCCTCCCTTACCCATAATTGGTCACCTTTACCTTCTCAAACGACCACTCCACAAGTCCCTAGCTAAACTTTCTGCGAAACACGGCCCAATCCAACTCTTGCAATTTGGCTCACGTCGAGTCCTTGTTGTCTCCTCTCCATCAGCCGCAGAAGAATGTCTCACCAAGAATGATATTGTATTTGCCAACCGTCCTCAGCTCCTTGCAGGGAAATATCTTGGGTATAATTACACTAGCCTTGTTTTTGCACCATATGGAGACCATTGGAGGAACCTACGTCGCGTGTCTACTCTTGAGGTACTCTCATCCCAACGACTCCATGAATTTGAACCCATTCGGGCTCATGAAGTCTGTCTCATGGTGCGTAAACTCTATAGAACTTCGTTAAAGCAAGCTTCTGAGGTACAGGTAAAGCCAATGTTGGTTGACCTGACCCTCAATGCTGTGATGAGGATGATTTCTGGCAAGAGATATTATTATAGTAAAGATGATGTACTAACTGAGCAAGAGAAGGAAAAGGCACATCGGTTTCAGGAGATTGTGACTGAAATTTTCCAGGTTATGGGAGCTGCAAATGTAGGGGACTACTTGCCGGTGTTAAGGTGGTTCGGAGTGAGCAAATTGGAAGACCGATTGATTTCTTTGCAACTAAAGCGAGACTTGTTCATGCAAGAGCTGGTTGATGAGCTAAAAGAAAGCATGAACAATTGTAGTTACGGGATGCACAAGAGGAATATGATTCAAGTTTTATTATCACTGCAGGAAACTGAGCCCAAATGCTACACTGATGAAATGATCCGAAGCCTTACGCTGGTAACACGAAAAATATTATTTCAAATATCTTATACTTGCACTTAAGGTACTCATACTAACAAATGTTATGAGTGATACTCCAAGTTAAATAATAGTTCTTTGACCATAATGAAAATAACTTAGATTAGAACAACCGCGCGTGATCAACCTTCATTCACATAAATGATATATCTCTTATATTTTTCGTACACGGTACTGGCCATGTTATAGATAAATGTTCCAAGAAATTCTAGTTAGAATATTTGATTACCAAGAACCCTAGCTACAATTGAGCCATGGTTTATAGAAGTTATAATCCTAAATTTGAGATATCTATCACCTTTGATATTTCATTGAGGTTGTGCTCCCAAAATGTGGGTTACCTTTTTTTTTCGAAGCAAGGCTTTTGTATAGAATAAACACCCAAAAGGGGGACCAAATATAAATGGAGTCTTCCAAGATGGAAGCAAAAGAAGAGCAATCAGATTAACAAAAACCCACCAATTCATACCAACATTAGAGAAAAGCTAACAAAAAACTTTTTTAGGGGCTAACACCCATCTGCTCCAATCCAAATTTAACTTTCGGCACTGATTTGAGATACAGAGAAGTGGTAGTTGTAGTATTTGCGGTTTATAATTCCAAATCACAATTTGAGTGGCTTTCCTTTTGATTTTGAGACATTACCTTTGATTTGCATTCTTGGATTAGATAAAGGATTATAAAGTTAGTAACTACGTATCTATTTGACTTACATTCTAGTGGATTGTTTGGAGAATTTAACTTTTATCTAGCATTACCTTTAATGATATCCAGTTCACTCTTGATGATATTGTATTACTGACATTAAACTCGCTTAGGTTATACTAGCAGGAGGTACTGATACGTCTATTATGACCATGGAGTGGGCAATGTCTCTTTTACTAAACAATCGAAATGTTCTTAAAAAGGCTCAGGCTGAGATCGACAATCATGTGGGACAAGACCGTCTTGTTGGGGAATCAGACATGCCAGATCTACCGTATCTTGGGTGCATAATTAGGGAGACTATGCGAATGTTCCCAGCAGGTCCTATTTTACCTCATGAGTCATCAAAGGATTGCATAGTTGGAGGATATCATGTCCCTAAAGGAACAATGCTATTAGTGAATGTGTGGGGGATACAAAATGCTCCAAAAATTTGGGAAAACCCTAATACATTTATGCCAGAGAGATTTAAAAGTCTAGAAGGATATAGAGATGGTTTCAAGTTTATGCCGTTTGGGTTTGGACGGAGAAGCTGTCCAGGGGAAGGTATGGCAATGCAAATGGTCGGATTGGCATTAGCATCTCTTATTCAGTGCTTTGACTGGGAGCGAACAAGTGAGAGCGAGGTTGACATGAACGAAAAGACGACTAGTGGAATAAGCATGCCAAAGGCTATCAGCTTGGTGGCAGTTTGTCGACCTCGTCCTACAATGTTGAAACTACTGTCACAACTTTGACTTGTTTGTCTTCTCACCAAGTATATTAGACAAACGTTGTAATTCTATATTGAATAAAAATGATGGCGGTAGTGTAAATTGTAAGTTAATAAAATCTATGGTTGAGTTGTAAGCTTTAGATATTACGATCATTTTCCTCTGTTCTGACTCTATCACACGTTGCTTGAGGCTCGTTGCTTTTTCATATATCGGCGCATCTCAAGAGTCAAGCCTTTTTAGACTGACCATAGTAATGCTACTACCATGCGTACGTGGTTAACTTACCTACACCCGTCAACCCTTGTTACACACTCCATGAACCATGCGTTGAAGCATCAAAAAAGAAAAGGGTGATCGATGGTGCAAACCATCGAATGAATATCTTTTTTTTTTTTTTTTTTACTTTCATTTATGTGAATGTCTTGTGAGGCATGTTTGTGTTAAATAGGATACTACGTATTATGTAAATACTAAAAATTTAATGTTTTATATAATAAAATAAAATCTCTAATAGAGACTTTTTCATTTTAAAAAAATCAACCTTCTTTTATCAAGTAATAATTAAATTATTTTTTTTTTAAATATAAGTTTAATGATATCAGAAAAAATGAAATATTTCCAGATTTGGTCATAATTTACAAAAATTCTTTTTTGGAGAAAATGGGTATAAAAATATATGTGTCAAAAATATAAAAAGTAAAAACTTTAACAAAGCGGGGTTCATCTACATAAGTTTAAGGGTCAAAACTAAAGTTTATAAAACAAATCCACATAAGAACAAAATTTACAAACTTTTATAAATCCGATATTCATTATTCATACCCAAAAAATAACTTCAAAAGGAAAATCATCGATAATTTTAGCAATTGATGATGTTTAAGTGTTTAGTTTTGTGCTTCTTGAATCTTTATGACAATGGGCTTTGATAAATCTCAATAAAGTTTGAATCTTGATGATATGATGTTTAAGTTTGTACTTATTTTTGGTGAATGGGTTTTTGATTCCGTGTTTGTTATATCCGTATGAACTTAGATATTGTTTTATTTAATAAAGTTTAATTTTTTTATCTTCAGTACAAATTGATTGTTAGAAAAGATCTGTAAAAATATGCTAGCAAGTGTGCTTTAAGCCAAGAATATATCTGTAAAAATTATACAAGGATCGGTCTAACATTTTGAGCTGCCAAAACTGGGGCTTTTGTAGATTTTACAAGATGTTGTACCAGATAGAGTTTTATTTATTTACTTTTTGATAACATAATGTATAAACAAGAAATTTGGGTGTTGCCAATACAATAGGATGTGTCTTGCTCTTAGGGGGTTGGCAACACACCCCTCACCCCAAATTCCTTCACTCACTTACAACCAATCCCCTTATGCCACATAATACATGGAAAAGTTTCTACTTAAGCACGTAAACACTTATACGACAAAAATTCATAAATCCAAGATAATGAAAAAACGATGATTGTTCTGTAATCTTAATTTCATCAAGGATAAGTACGTGTTATTAAACATGCATAATATCTAGTTATCTACAACGTAATATCATTATTTAATTTAAACAACAACATTAATTACAACACCTTAACAGTTAAACAATGTGAAATCAATATCGAACAAAAATTCATACAAGATATTTCTCAATGTTAATGTATACTGAAATTTTTATGTAAAAATTCGTGCATGTACGAGTATTATAAAGTATTATACGTAGTGTTCGAGTATTATAAGTAGTTTAGCCCAAACTAAAGAGTTAATTGCATAAATCATCCCTGAACTTTGACGAAACGACATGTTTCGTCTCAACCATTTCGAAATTGCAGATATCATCCATGTGGAAAACCTTTGGGGCATATTTTGTCACTGCCTCAAAGTTAAATGACTAAAATACCGTTTGTCTTTCTTCCCTTTTATTTTAATTTAAATTACTTTTGCAGCAAATTGCCAAAACCGTCCATATGCCAATTTGTCAAAGTCAGAGGCGCGGACAAAATATGCCCCAAAGGTTTCCCGAAGGAACGCTATCTACAGTTTCGAAATGATCGAACGAAACATGCAATTTTATCAAAGTTCAGGGACGATTTATACAATTAACTCCAAACTAAAAGAGTAAATAATGTGAGTTTGTAAAACCCAATTCCAAACACACCGCCTAGTCTAGTCCTGTTCCAAACAAAAGGGTTTTAAATAAAACTGTGCATAAACCCGCCTCCGTCATTCACCTTCCTTCCTTTTTTTTCAGATTCGTTATATTTTCACATACTACTCATCATAAATCCAATATGAGGTAATTTTAATTGCTAATTATTTAATTTTATTTACTCAATTTTGTTTAATTTAACTATAGGTTGTTTTTTTAAGGTTTATGATTTAACTGACAGTAACTTTTTTTGTTTGTATTTTGCAGTCGACCAATGGATGAAGATGCACCAGTAAGTTATTCAATTATTTGACAGTTTTACGTTCGAGTAGGTTTAGGGGGTGTTTGTTTCGGCTTATATAGCCCGGCTTATGGCTTATTTGGTTTTGGGCTTATGTTTCATAAGCTCACTTTTTGTGGCTCATTTTGCAACTTTTTGGCTTATATAAGCTTATTATGATATAATAAATTTATATATAATATAAGCCGAAAAGTTTCAAAATAAGCCACATAAAGTGAGCTTATGAAACATAAGCCCAAAACTAAATAAGCCATAAGCTGGCTATATAAGCTGAAACAAACTCCCCCTTATTTTTTTTTTTCTATAAAAAGTATGATTAGAGTTCGATACAAGAGATTGATATAGTTTTAATAGGACAAAGCTGCTTCTAGTTTGGGATCGGATATTTTGATACAAGTGTAGTAACTTGTTTGCATCTTTTGTTGCCTAGATTAGGTTTGGATATTATGGCTGTGTTTGACAAATTTAGCAGTAATTGCAAGCTGTGTTTAGAACAGCATGCCTTGGAGCGCCTAAGCCATGAGGTGAGGCTAGGCACTAGGCAGTGACCTCATTGCATCAGGCACACCAACATGTAGTGATTACCAGAGACGCAATGAGACGCACACCTCGGACGTTTTTTGGCGCCTTGTGTATATTGTGCTTCTTTAGATGAACATATTACTATTATAAGCCAGTTAAGTTGAGAATCAATTTGGACCATATTACTATTATAAGCCAGTTAAGTTGAGAATCAATTTGGACAAAATAGCTAGAATAACAAATATGGTTTTAACCCTGGATGTAACTTGATTACTTTTGGCATGAATTGGCTAATTATGAGAAGGCTTGGATATTTTGTTGTCAATACAGTATCTGTGTATGAAATATGAGTAAAAAAGATTATAAACATGAACGTAAAAAGTACGCGCCTCACCTGTCTGTGGCGTGCACGTTCGCCTTGTCGCTTTTAGCTCAACTGGGTGCTTTGCTCTTTTTAAAGCCTAGGCTGCAAGCTGTTAGATGTAGCATTCTGTTTTATAAGTTTAGCTGTAAGTCTTTAACTATAAAGTGTAAAACAGACATACAATCATGCATGCTGAAGGTTCTTCATTAGTGTTTCATTAGGAGCATTTAAACTGAAATCCAAACACTTTAGAGCTTGTTGCCAAACAATCACACAAACCTAAAAGCTATAAGGTAAACGCTCCAAAATGTTTGTTGCCAAACATGGCCTGCACGAATATGACATGTGACCAAAACTATTTATTTGTTTCATAGGTGCAAAGGTGACTATGGGTCTATAAGTATGTTAACCGTCTTTTCTAGTCTTAGTTTATATGCACTCGGTGTTAGATTACCGGGCATTGCTATGTTAGAAAGTAGAAAAACATAGGCAGGATACTGCTCTTTCTGTTTGATTAAGGACATGATCATAGAATCTCAAAATGGTGTCTTAGTATCTTTATAACCATGGAATAAATTGCTATATCGTATCATTTTGATTTTCTGTACGACCAAGGAACCAGCTTGCTATCTGCTAAGTGCTGTTTTGGTAGAAAGTTTTAATAAATGTGTCCGTGGTTCACTGTTTTCTGCCAATATTTCGTCTCTGCAAATAGAGCCCATAAGAAGTGGTCAAGATCATGTTATTAGGTTGTACAGTATCTTGCAGTGAGTCATTGTGTTTATTCTTATATTCTTAGCGGACAAGGACACATACAGATTAGTTACCACACATAGTTACCAGCTTATGCACAATGACCTTCGATTTTCTGTAATTGTATGGGTTTTTCTTCGTTCACTTATAGAATCCTACTTCTTTGTGTTATTTTAAAGGGCGTATTCTTTAGAATTCTACTTCTTTGCTAACTGACGTCTAGCACACAAAGGTGTTATGGTTTTCTTCTACATGTGCGGATGTGCCAATAGTCAAGTGCATATTTGTTTCAAAGTTTTTATTACTTAGTAATATAATAATGTCTTGTATCAAAATGTGTTGCAGGCTAAGAACGAAGAGGAGGAGTTCAACACTGGCCCACTCTCTGTTTTGATGATGAGTGTCAAAAACAACACTCAGGTAATAGACTTTTTCATAAGCTTTTGTACTACATTTTCATTAACACTTTTAAATTTGGTTTGAATTGATTTGATTTGCTGACTTAATCTTTTTGAACATGATTGACATTTTTGCCAATGTGTTTGCGTGTACAGGTACTTATAAACTGCAGGAACAATAAGAAGCTTCTCGGCCGTGTGAGAGCCTTTGATCGACACTGTAACATGGTGCTGGAAAATGTTCGAGAGATGTGGACAGAGGTAAAGTTTTTTCGGTTTATCCTCTAGTAATCTAAACAAAGTTATGCACTTCGTTAGTTATAACGACCTATTTTTGTATATCAGGTACCCAAGACAGGTAAAGGCAAGAAGAAAGCTCTTCCAGTTAACAAAGACAGATTCATCAGCAAGATGTTTCTCAGAGGTGATTCCGTCATCATTGTCCTCAGAAATCCTAAGTAATAGGTAATTCATCTTCAAAATGATTACAAATATCATTTGATATCGTGTTATTCATTAGCAGCATTGTTTGATTATATATATACTTTTCTTTGTTACAGGAAGTATGTAACGGAATCTGGATCTCTTTTCTACTGTTGGAACCTCGGCTCATCAATCTTTTGTCTCACATGGAAATCTTGTAGTTGCTAAATGAGTACTTAGATGTATGATTTCTGACTTTGGTTCTGTTAATTTGCTGGTTGGGTTCTTGATGGATTCAGGATTGTGCTAGAACTGTAGTCAAAACATGGAATTAGATGCTACTTTTTAAGGATTTATGATATTGTATTTGGTTTAATATGGTTACTTCACATTTTCTCCATCTTGAATAGAGGTGACAATATGGTGGGTCAGGCGGTTCTGCAATGGAAGAAACAGGGTCAAGTTTATTCGACCTGTGTAGTATGTTGAACTGCGTATACGATCTTGAGGTTGTGACCAGATTTACTCTTTGCCATTTACCACGCGGCTGTCTAGTTTTATGGTCTTGTTTTCTCTTAGCTTTCTTTGTGAAGCCATGCTCGCTTCTGGAGAGAGAATTGAAATTTAATGTCCATTTTTTAAAAAATTAGTTTTGTTTAATCTTTGGTCCTAAAGAAAGCTCTATGGAAGGGGGACATTTGTGCGATTTCAAAATAAATTATTTGGGAGAATCCGTGTCTTTTTTTTTTTTTGGGTAACCATGGTCTCCCGACCTTTTGGTCAATCCGTGTTTCTTTCAAGGGTCTTTCAGGCATGTTGTTGCACATAGTGCAGAAGGAAACCATCAAAGGGTCTTACCCATGTTGCACAAAGTCCAGTGGAACGAAATTAAGGAATATGTAACCATTGGGTCATATAGATCAAAGTAATGCCTTTGATTTTGGACTATCTATTCTATACTACATTGTAATGCATTTATGACTATTTATAAATAGAAAAGCTTAAAATTCTGACTTTTTATTTCTTATTATGAAAAGATTTCAAATATTGATTGAAGAAGAATTTCAAACATTAATTGCTGAAAACTGAAAACCTGAAAAACAGAAAACTGGGAAACTGGAAAACGAAAAACTTGAAAACTGAAAACTAGAAAAATAGAAAAATAGAAAAACTAAAAACTGATAACAAAAAACAAAAAAGTAAAAGCAGAAAATCTCTACTTGTAAAGCATGAAGATAGTTAAATGTGTAACCGACCGCAAAATTTAGTCACAGGGTACCCGCCGCCGCATTGCACGGGTACCGTTCTAGTATATTCATGGTGGATTAAATAATGTGGAATGGAAAAACTCTGAACCACCTTATTGAATTAAGGGCCCGTTTGGTTTGTAGATGGGTTTAGATTAGGATTTGGATTTGAAGGTAAAGTTGTAGATTAGGATTTGGATTTGAATTTGATGTAGGAGAGAGAAAATAATATTTAATAGTATTAATTATTTTATATAATATTTTTGTAAAAAAAATATTATTATTAAAAATAAATATAGAGATAATGAGAGTAGAGGTGTAAGTGGGGCCCACAAAAAACATGAATATTTATCAAATCCCACCCCTCCCCCTTACTTTTGAAAA
>LBNU01019811.1:134313-153394 GCA_014162995.1 Artemisia annua
AACTCACCTTTTTTAAAGTTAATATCTTCACAAACCGTTTACGTTAACGCGAAAAAATCATACCATCGCGACGGAATAATTAATCTTTCTTAACTGATATCACTTATATTACTTTCGATGAATTTTTTTTTCAACATTTCCGTCAGAAATCAACGGTGATCTAAAAATCACACGTGAATTTCTCAAAATCAGCACCGTGATTTTTGATTTTTGACAAATCACATGTGAACTTTTTACAATTCACGTGATTTTTTTTACGAATCACGGTGTGACTTTTTTAACGAAAATTTTGAAAAAAAAATTCGACAAAAGTATAGAGAAGTGCAATATCTTATGTATGATAATTAATTCTCGTCGGATGGTGTTATTTTTTGTAGCTTTAAGTCTTCCGTTTTGGCAAAGATACTGTTATTTAAAAAAAAGTGAAAAATAAGTTTTTATAAATTTAGATAAATGATGACTAAGATGTTCTTTGGATCTAGAAATGAATCTTATATGGATCGTAACTTCATCCCTTAAATACCATCGGACAAATAATTTCGGTCCCAAATCACAGAAGCTGTTTTAACAATGTTGGGTTCTAGACAAGGAATATCAAAATCCATAGACTTGAGGATACTCTTAGCAGGCCCCCGTTTCTTGGTATGTGGGATTTGCTTGGTTTTGGGATTAATAAATGCCACAATCTAATGTTTGGTGTGTTTATATAGGTTGTAAAAATTGCGACTCAACGTCCAGCATTTAAATAATCAAACCGTGTCAAACCATGTCAAGCTCAAAACGTGACTTAAACTCTACCTAGTTTAAATGTTCAAGCTTGAGCTCGGCGAAGTAATCTATACATTCTCAAACTCACCTCAACCCGACACTTGTATATAGTGCGGAAACCATGCAAGTATACACAAACACAAAGACAAAAAAAAAAAAAAAAAAAAAAAAAAAAAAAAAAAAAAAAAAAAAAAAAAAAAAAAAAAAAAAATAAAAAAACAAAAAAAAAAATAAAATAATAATAAAAAAAAAAAAAAAAAAAAAAAAAATGCAAACTATCGCAAGCCTTACAAGTGGAGCATCTGAATGCTCGAGTCTGACAAAAATTGAGATGAACTCAAGTATTTTCAAATCGGTCTCATAATTGTTTTAACTTGGTTACACTCCTAACCAAGGTTGTTAAGATCGAGATCTTACTATGGATCGTTTTTATCTTTGCGAGATCGGAATTGTAAGATCAAAAGATCCTACTTAAATGTTTAAACGTATTATACGTCTAGTAATTCGTATTTGAAATTGATAATATAACATCTGAAGAAAGAATAGTTCATAAAGTTGTAACATAATGAAAATGAAGCTCACATGAGTTTAGAATACTAATAGTGATAGGAATTTTTTAGTCTAAGAATCTATATATATATTACGCTTATTTGACACTTATGCTAATAATATAAAATATTACGCTTATTTGAACTCTTCTCATGCTATCTATAAAAGATAACTTGAACACTTCATCAACTTCTGGGTTCAATGGTTCATTAAATGTTTGTTCTTTGATTGGTTCTTTTGCTTCTGGCAAGACTTTGGATATGATACGTCGGAGATACACAATTGTTTTAGCAGCCGAAACTTTTTTCATAAGTGCTTTATTAATGAGTTTTGCTCAAAATTTTGATCATTTAATGGCGGGAAGAGTAGTGGCCGGAATTGGGGTTGGGTACTCGTCAATGATAGCTCCAGTGTACACCGCGAAATTATCTCCGGCGATGACACGTGGGTTGTTGAAATCACTTCTTGAAGTGTTCATAACATTGGGGATATTGTTGCGGTATGTTATGAACTATACTTTGTCTGGCTTACCCGAGCATATTTACGGGAGGTTAATGCTCGGGTTTGCGGCGATTCCAGCAGGTAGAATCGCCGTTGGGGTGATGTTTATGCCGGAGTCACCAAGGTGGCTTGTTATGAAGGGTATAATAGATGAGGCCCAAAAGGTTTTAGGAAACACTACGGGTAATGAAAATGAGGCCCATTTAAGATTAAAGGAAATTACGAAAGCAGCCCTTGACCAGACTACGTTTGGTCCAAATGGTGACACGCGAAAAGGTCAAGGTGTCTGGAAAGAGTTGTTTAAGCCTTTACCTATGATCCGTCGTGTTCTCATTGTTGCTATTGGGATAAAAAAAAATTATGCAAGCTTCGGACATGTAACTTTTAAAGATCAAAACATATATTTTCCATATCGAATACTACAAAACTAGGAAAATTCATGTGAGGGGTTTCATTTGGGTAAATAGATCGACGAGTTTGCTGGATTTACGATTTAAAGTGTCCTAGCTCCTCGAACGTTTACTACATGACCTCTGAACTATGATTGCCCGAACGGTAGTACGAGATATACAAACTATACATGTTTCGTAAACCATTTTTATACAACAACCTACACATCATGCTAAGTACTACATCACGAACAATATACAAGACATATATAGGCTCGTTCTTGTATCCTTAGACATTACTCTAAACCTGAGTCGCAACGTTCTATTGTAGGTTGCACTTAGAAGTTTCCCGGCTCATCCATCAACTCATTAAGGCACTAAAACACCATTCAACTCACGGTGAGTTCATAGCCCCACTTCTATTACTTAATTGTTTTACAAACCCTTGGGGGGATACATGCTATTTTTAAACCGAACACATTGCTTTGAAACTGTATGCTATATCTGAATGTATTATTTGCACTAAGTACCACTATTGCCAAACTTAAGTCCCTATTATCATGAACCATTAATCACGAGTGAAGTGAACGCGAATAATGTGGATAGGCCTATCGGGATTGACAAATCCCGTTTGTTTAACCAAGTCCGATAAACAAACGCACTCTATTTGAAGAACTCTAGTTATAATGGCAAACTACCTATTAGGGCCACTGTTACTATTTATATCAATTTCTATTGATACGCTGTTAACGTTTTTGGTGTCATGAGCTTAGTGCAATAATATACGTTTTGTTTTCTAAACTATGAATGTGAGACTAATTACCTCACGTTAAGAATATTGTGTTCAACTGATTACCTAAACTCTATGATTATCACTCAACCTTTGTGTTGACCGTTTTAAGCATGTATCTCAGGTGCATAATGATCAAGGATGGCACGGAGGGGCACAAAATCTATCAAGAAGGCTATAACTTACTTTATCATTCGATAAACATCAAAAGACTTTATATTTGATGTATTTTGTAAACATGGAACCTTTTGGGACCTGGCTTTGTAAACTCTGATATATTTCAATAAATCGAATGATAAGTCTTTTAAACGACTCAGTTAGAGATCGTTTTCTATTATTATGATTGTTATGCCGTCGAGTAACACNAAAACCCGGAAAAATAAAACTATAAATAAAATGGTTTCCACCTTTAGTTTATACAGATAAACCATTATAAAAACTTATGAATGCATTATTGAATCTAACTTTTTCTAACATATTTAGTGCATAAAAAGTATAGTCAACTCCAAATAAGGCCAGTTCTTTATCTATTTTGATGCTTCCAAATATATATATAACTTTGGGAGAGCAATAAAGCCGAAACTTCTTAGGATTTCTTGATTTAGGTTATGGGAGTTCAAAAAATATCCGTATTCGGATATCCGAAAAATTGATCATAATTAATTAAAAAGTTGAGTTTTATGAAAGGATAATTTTGTAACTCATATAAAAGTTTTTCAAAAATTATGGTTATCAGGATATTCGGATATATAAAAACTGTTATCTAAAATTTCGGATATCCGAATTAAAAAAACTTACATAAAATATTATGTCTAACATAAAACTATTATCGTGAGGTTATCTAAATTAATGATACAACTAGTTATTGACAATTGCTTTAAATTATTTAAATTAACAACAAAAAAATATTGTCAAAAATGTCTTATTTCATATTTTTTTCTTTAGGCCTCAAATAACCATAAGACGACTCTGATACCATCATAATCACATTTACCTAATTGACAAATCTTGATCTTTTAAATAACTTTGTCAAAATTCATGTGCTAATGGTTTTGCGAAAGTGATTTTAAACTTTAAAAACCGAAAAAACCAAATAAGATCTAAAATGATACAAATGATGAGCATAATAGGAGAAATTGACACTAAAATATCAGGACTATTTGATGTTATCAACAACTCAGCACAGACGGCTTGTGAGCACAACAGGAGAAGGCGCCTAGAAAATAATGGGAATGGTAAAGTTGACAAGGTAAGTTATATACACATAGGATGATCAATTATTTAATTTTATACTTCTGATTATAAAGGTGACTAAAAACAAAAAAATCTGTATAGATCTATCGCCATCCAGAAAGTAAAAAGCAATTGAGGTCCCTGAATGAAGTGAGAAAGTTCATAAAAGAGAACTCATATCAAAGAAGAGCTTCAGATAATGGCGAAGGCAGCTCACAGGTTAGTTTATAAATCAATCTAGATATATCTTTGTGATTTTCCCAATTTTCTCAGATATACATAGTTTCATGTAAGTATGTCACTTAAAATTTAATGAATAAAGCCATCTGTATGCACTATTAATTATTGGGTGGTGAAAATTATTCCAGGATCCTAATGTGAACTTACCTTCGTCGAGCGGTGAACTGTTTCAGCATCCGAATGTTAACATTTCGTTAGCTGGGGAAGTGTTCATAAGTGCTTTATTAATGAGTTTTGCTCAAAATTTTGGTCATTTAATGGCGGGAAGAGTAGTGGCCGGAATGTTTGTTCTTTGATTGGTTCTTTTGCTTCTGGCAAGACTTCGGATATGATACGTCTGAGATACACAATTGTTTTAGCAGCCGAAACTTTTTTCATAAGTGCTTTATTAATGAGTTTTGCTCAAAATTTTGGTCATTTAATGGCGGGAAGAGTAGTGGCCGGAATTGGGGTTGGGTACTCGTTAATGATAGCTCAAGTGTACACCGCGAAATTATCTCCAGCGATGACACGTGGGTTGTTGAAATCACTTCTTGAAGTGTTCATAACATTGGGGATATTGTTCGGGTAGTTATGAACTATACTTTTTCTGGCTTACCCGAGCATATTTACGGGAGGTTAATGCTCGGGTTTGCGGCGATTCCAGCAGTTGGAATCGCCGTTGGGGTGATGTTTATGCCGGAGTCACCAAGGTGGCTTGTTATGAAGGGTATAGTAGATGAGGCCCAAAAGTTTTTAAGAAACACTACGGGTAATGAAAATGAGGCCCATTTAAGATTAAAGGAAATTACGAAAGCAGCCCTTGACCAGACTACGTTTGGTCCAAATGGTGACACGCGAAAAGGTCAAGGTGTCTGGAAAGAGTTGTTTAAGCCTTCACCTATGATTCGTCGTGTTCTCATTGTTGCTATTGGGATTTAAAAAATTTATGCAAGCTTCGGGTAATGACGCGGTGATATACTACACGCCCGCCATTTTTAAGTCCGCGAGAATGCGTAAACGAAATAATGTAGTTGGGATAATGATAATTATATGGGCCTTGCTAAGACTTCTTTCGTTTTGATTTCAACTTTTTTCTTAGATAAATTTGGTAAGATGCCTTTATTGTTATAGAGCTCAATAGGTATGGCTATTTTTTAGCGCTGTTAGGCCTCGGGTCAATGTTTTCGGAGCACTCTAGTTACAAGCCCACATGGGCTATTGTGGTTTGTGTAGTAGCCGTTTGTGCTGAGTTGTTGATAACATCAAATAGTCCTGATATTTTAGTGTCAATTTCCCCTATTATGCTCATCATTTGTATCATTTTACTTGAATATATACTCTTATTTATTAATATTTCATTTGCAGGTCATAAGTGTAGGAACGAAGAGACGCGGAATTGAAAGGTTATTAATGAAAATATACATAACTATGTTGGCCAGACAAAGGTTATGGCGTAATTACATACTCTATCTACGCGGTAACCAGGATTTATACTAAGAAGACCAAAGTCAACGCAGCTCAAGACTACGACGTAACTTCACAACTTAACTATTTAAACAAAATTGACACCTTACGATCTTATGGTAAGATTGAGATCCTACATAAGATCCTATGTCTTCGAAAAGATCCTACAGCGGATCGACTCGTTTTCGGTTAATAGACACGTAAACTCGTACAATCTTAAGAGCTATATCGCGATCTCAACATCTATGCTCCTAACCATAACAAAACTTAATACACCAAAAGGACTTGTGAATCATTTATTGTGTGGAAAGCTCATAAATTAAATGGTTGTGGGTTCAAATCCTCCTCTAACAGGGCCATCTCATTATTTGGGTGGCCCGGTGCAAAATCACGAATGAGGCCCTCATTAATCACGAAAAGTTTAACTATTTTTTAAAATAATTTTTTTTTTTTGATATTACACAAAGACACTAAAAATTCAACTTTAATAATATTTAACAAAGACACTAAAAATTCAAAACATTATATAATTAGATATGTATAAAACTATGAATATTAATTGATGTATACTAAATTGGAAGCCCCTTACAACGAGGGCCCTGTGCAATTGCACCACTTGCACATGCTAATCGCCGCCACCGTCCTCTAACATAGTTTGTGATGATGAAACAAATTAGTTGTCTTTAAAAACAATTACTCGGTAGTAAAAATCTCTTTTCTCATTCTATAAGTGGACCCCCAAGGATACGAAGTTTCAAAGCCCAAATTGGCCCAAATATCGTGGCCCAAAACTCAAAAACCCTAAAAAAGTTGTCATGACAATATATCACAACACTCTTCCTCACATTTCCCTTTAGCAGCAGCAGCCGTCTTCCAAACCAACCACAAAGGTATATCATTCACCTCAAAATCTTACGTCATCAACTGTATGTGTGTAACCTTTTTTATTATATTGTTTAACCCTTAAATGTTATAATAGTTTGATTTATATGATAATACTAATATCATTCACCTCAAAGTCAACCCTTAGTGTGTGTGATTATTTGGGACAAATAAAGCTATCATGTTTATGATTATTTTGTGTTATTTATAAGCTGTTCATGGACTAGATTTATTGTTTATTTGCTTATTTTATTGTTGTAATATGATTTCTGTTGTATCATTGTTTCCTACATAAGAAGTTGGTAGTTGAGTTCTGGTTAGATAGCTTATTGCTTATTTCGTTGTTATAGTGTGATTTGTGTTGTATTTGGCTGTTGTCGGTGTGAATTTAGTTTTCGGGAGCGTTTTAGGACATAAGAATGCGTTAATGAGGTATTAGTTAGGTAGCTCGTTGTTGGTTTTGTTACTTTAGTTAGGTGTATACTTGTATGTGATTGTTTATGACAATCAAATTTGTTAGTATTTTAGATAGTTGTGCATAGATGTTTTAATATGATGAGAGTGAATGTGAGATAGTTTTGTACTTTTGTAGTTGCTGTTTTGTTATTTACTTATTTTGGTTTCGTGTCTCTTTGGTCTGGTATGGACAAGCATGTCTAAGTAAGCAGTTTTATCGTTTGTTATTGACTTATTGTATGTAGATTGAATATTAATTTTGTTGTGTGTGATCATGTTATGATATCGAAAGTTAATAGTCACTTAGTCTGGTCGTTAAAGTTGATGTACATGTTTCTTTTCTGAGTTGAAATGTGTATGTGATCCTTTTCGGACTTGCCAACTTGTCGATTCTGATTATTTATTGATTGGTTGCTTCAGTTTGTAGGAGAAAGATTCAGAAGTGAAGATGAGTCGCGGAGCAGTAGCAAAGGGTGGAAAGAAGAAGGTCTCCACCTTCGTGATTGATTGTGGTAAGCCAGTTGAGGACAAGATCATGGAGATTGCTTCACTTGAGAAGTTTCTCCAGGAGAGGATCAAGGTTGGTGGCAAAGCTGGAAACCTCGGTGATTCAGTTACTATTTCACGTGAGAAGAACAAGATCTCCGTCACTGCTGACAGCAATTTCTCAAAGAGGTACTTGTTTAACCAGAAATCACTAATTGTTTTAGGTTATTAGCTTTGTTTCGATTGTTGCTCTAGTTCTAACTAGGGCGTGTTACTGTTAATGTTTAGAACACATTTTCCGATTGATTGTTTAGTTGTCTAAACTAACACTAGTATTGTTACGATATTGGAATACCTTAGATGGTATGTTTGAAATTTGAGTGTTATGTTCGGCTTGTATAGTGCCTTCTTTGTGCTGTCACTTTGTCATTATTTCTTGTCATCAAATGACACGTACATAGTTTCTTTAAGAACTTTCAGGTGCTCAAATTAAGTTACGTGTGTAAAGGATAAAAGCTATCAAATGGCGTTTGTCGATGCAACTAATTACTTGATGTCAGCAAATGTTTCATCTATTTTAGATTGAATAAATGTCTTGTACTTTATGTTAGGTTTCTTTTTTCTAATTCATTAACATATTGATATCACATTATCAGCTTAGTTGACTAGTTGGTTTTTAGGTGTAACGGTTACACTGTAACGTTGTCTTGTTTACCTGCTTAATTGACTAGTTGGTCTTTAGGTGTAATCTTGACACTTATCCATTTTTTTCCCTTCACGTTTTACAGGTACCTAAAGTACTTGACAAAGAAGTACTTGAAGAAGCACAACGTGAGAGATTGGCTTCGTGTGATTGCCTCAAACAAGGACCGCAACGTTTATGAGCTAAGATACTTCAACATTGCTGAGAACGAGGGTGAGGAGGAAGATTAAGCAGGGGGCGTCTATCTTGTCTTATTTAGTTTTGTTTGGCATGGGCTTTGTAGACTTTATATATTGGTTTCTGTTTTCATCAGACTTCCAGATATTGTTTTGCAGTAAAATTTCTGGTCTATGTGATTTTGCCAAAGCCTCTAGTTAAATTCATGAGATACTGTTTTCTTGATTGTTTTTGGAGTGTTAAGTTAACCGCACTTTCTTTTGATATTCTGTTTGGATCTGCTGATGAGTCATGACCGAAGTAATGCCTAGACTTGAACTAATGATTCTACCCACTCTCCTGAGACATTACATAAGGGTTGCAGTTTCTATGTGAAATAGTACTGTACTACTGTAAACGGTTTGGCGGAAAGCTTGAAAACAGTTTCTATGTGAAACAACGACTGGATTGGTGAGTTTGGAATCACGTCGTTTTTATATACTCCCTCCGTCCCAATTTATTTGTCCACTTTCGACTTTTTCGGTCTTTCTTTTTCAACTTTGACCTTAATTATTTTTGTTTGTGTTATAAAATACTTGATGGATATTATACCGATGAAAATATATTTAAAAACCCAATCCATTCATATATTTTACATCAAGTATTAGATAACATAAAAAAAATAATTAAGGTCAAAGTTGTAAATAAAAGACTTCAAAAGTCAAAAGGGGAGGGAGTAATTTGTAGTTGGTGAAAGTCAACAATTCTAGTTGGTCTTTCTTTTTGACCCATTGACATAGCGAACAGTTACTTGTCGAAGTACTTTCTTTTTGATTGGTGAGCTAGAAACCTAGTCGTGTCTCGTTGACATAGTGTAACAGTTACTTGTTACTAACTTTTTCTGAGGCAGTTGGGAATGTCCTCCCGCATCTTTTAAATAGATGAGTTGCCTTGGCATGTTGGTCTTAAACTAATCGTGTCTATTTGACGTAGCATGACAGTTACTTGTTACTTAACGATGCCCAGCATCCAAAACACTAAGATTTGGCCATACTAACAAACTAGACTACATTTTCATTGTTTATGTCAAAGGTACTTTACCAATTTAGTTATTATTTTCGGTCGATATTTCCCAGGGGCAAAAAATGACTGCACACCGTTCAACAGGTAGTAAAATAACTGGAGGATTATAAAACAAGCAGACCAAATGGAAAAGTGGTCTGATATGAGAGGAGTAGAGTGAATCACAATGGTCAACTTTCAATCAAAATAATGGTGATGTATCAATAACTGCCCCTTTCGGGGCAAACCAAAATTCGACACGAAACAATACATTACACAGACCTTAAAATCGTCTATAATCATAAAGATACAAAAGCCCTTTGCACAAACATAAATGTAGTAATACTTTATTTTTTGATCAAAAACACCGGTTTAATGGAGATTTGTGACCAAAGAAGAATCTGAATATAGTAATTGGTATATCACACCATCCACCCTTAAGCTGTGACTGGAGCAATACTACGTTGTTTCGACGAACTGCATTTCTTTGTGACGAATCTGCAAAACCACATGATACAAAAATTCAAAACAGAATGATGCAAACTTTTATAAGTGTAGAATATACCCTATACTTATAACCTCCTAGATCAATTTATTAATTCAAATATTGAATAATAAGAACAATAATGGACTAAGTTAGCTTCAAATGGTTACGATGTCCTAATCACTTTCTTCAAAATAATCAGAAATTTTGATTATTATATTAATAGCATTATTTCTTTTAGCATACCTAAACTAAATATTTATATTATTTAAACAGAGAATAGAAATGTCAAGAGCAGACTCAACTAGACCCATTTTGACCCATATTACATAGTAGACCACCCATTTTGACCAACAGTCGTCTAACTTACCAAACCTATTCATTTCCTACGTCTAGAAAAAGAATACAGTATAATTTTAATATTATTATACAGTATAAGGAAAATAAATTTAATTCACTTGCCTGAAGAAGTCCCTCCATAAGAGCTCGTACATCAACCAATTCATCCCACCATCACCATCTATTCCATTCGATGAAGCAGAAATCGTTCTAAAATATACTTTTCCGTTAGTATAAAACGCAGATTTGACGGAAAAATCGCCACATAATATATAAATAACTAACTAGCATCTGAACATACCTTGAAGCAGATTTCTTCAGCTCATCAAACATGGTACGAGGAGAAACACATCCCACTGTAAGCCACGGCGAAATTTTGCAAGAATAATTCGCACCATATATGCTATCATTACTTCCATCCTTAGTTTCTTTTGGTGGATTAGCTTGACATTCAGCTGCAAATCTTTTAATTCTGTTTAATGCTTCAGTTTCGCCTCCAATAAGCGAGGAACTAGAAACAGATTTGACCTACACAGAAGTCAATGACATCATCACATTTAGATTCTATTAATATATACATTTGGGTGTGAGCATATATACACGAGAGATTGACTTTTTCCATGCGCCAGTATAATAGGTGATTATGCAAAGAGGAAGTCATTAAAAAGAGGTATGTGGCCAAAGTTAACATCATGGGATACAAATAAACCGACTGAATAATCGCAATGGAGTTGCTTTTATACGACTGAATGCGTATTTAAATTGAACACTGCAATTGAAGTGACAATAATAATGTCAGTAGTGATTATTTCCTTTGTCATTCAGTATCAACATGATCGGGGTAACAACTCCCAGACTCTAAACAATAAGATAAATGCAACATTTATATCCCTAACTTTAAGCAACTAAATCATATGATTCTCATATTATATAAGTGCCTACAATCAATTCAAAAGTCCATGTCAAACGTTTAAACGCCCCTACAATTAGTAGTGTCATGCTGTTTATGAACCTAAGGTTTTTTGCTTTATCATTCTATCCATACATGATAATAAAACGTCAAAATGAAATAACCGACCAGATCATGGAAATAAAAGCAGTCATCCAAACCCAAAAAAGACCAATCTAGATTCTTAACCAGGTCTGCAGACGAGTTGAGCTAAGCTCAAGCTTAAATTAAACAA
The DNA here is from genome assembly GCA_014162995.1 of Artemisia annua. NCBI lineage: Eukaryota > Viridiplantae > Streptophyta > Magnoliopsida > Asterales > Asteraceae > Artemisia > Artemisia annua. Next base: position 145,982 of record LBNU01019811.1, read on the forward strand.
TGTAATTCTAAGCTACAGCTCGTTTCAATAGCTGAACAAATATTCTTGAGGCAACCTCGAGCTCAGTAAAGACTCAACCTTAATGTCACAAGCTTAATAGCTCAAGAAATCCATCAAACTACACTCGTTAAAACAAGCTCAAATAGCCTAAAAACATGTCTTAACTTCATACAACAAGCCCGATTTAGCTAAACCAAAAGGCATATATCATATCTTGATCATTAGCACATCTTAGTTCAATAAAACAAGCTCGATTTAATACCTGACTCATATTAGCAGTTTGATTGATACCCAAATCCGCCAAAGACGGAATCTCACCCGCCTCAACATTCCCACCAGAAGGCAACGACTTCAACTGATCAGCAACCGCAATCGTATTCCTAACCTTCAACCCCTTAACTTTCTCCCTAAACTCACCATAAGTACTCGGCATATCCTCCAACTCAAACGGCAAATCATCAACATGATACAATGTACTACCCCAAAAATACTTCACTTCCACCCCTTCATCTTTCAACACATTCTCAATCTTACCCTCAGCTTTCACCTCATCATTCGCCACTTCCTTATGAACATACACAGCTTCCGCCCCAACCGCCTTAACCAATTCCCTCAAAACCGTCTCCGGTTTCCCTATTCGCACTACCAAATCCGACCCTTTTGCCCTTAAACTATTCCTCAAATCACTAACTGACTCAATCAAGAAACTAGCCCGGTTCGGGCCCGTTTTATCGAACCCGAAAACCGAGTTACTAAACTCACTAGGGTCAAAGCAAAACACAGGCAAAACAGTTAAAGACTCATTATTAGCAGTATTTAAAGACTCATTATCTAACACACGTAAATCACTCCTAAACCAAACAACCGAAACACGCCTTATCCCAGCGGCGCGTGAGGGGTCAGTAGGGCGCGTGGGGTTAAAATTCAAAGGCTTTTGACATGGGTTTGCTGAAAGTGATGATTTTGTGGCGAATCTTGAAATGGGTGTTGAGGAAATGAGGGAAAGGTTGGAAATTTGGGCGATTTGGGATGGGATTTTGAGTGTTTGGATATGGGTTTTGGGGAAGGGGTGTTGTGGAGGTGGAATGAAGAATGAAGGGAGGTGTTTGGGGATGGAGAGAGTGATTGAGGTGAATTGGGTTTGTTTGGATGAAGGTTTTGGGTCTGGGTTTTGTGAATCTTGAAGATTGGACTCCATTTGGATGGTGAAAATGGAGGTTCAAGATGGAGGGTTTGGTGGTGTTTGTGTGTGAAATGTATGTGTGTTTTTAGTGTGTGTGTGTTTGTGTGTTTGGTGGGAGAGATGAAGAGGGAAGTGGAAGAGGTAGTAGGTGGAGTTTTGTTTTTTTCTTTTTTCTAATTTTTTAAAATATAAATATTGAAGGTTTTTTTTTTTTNAAATAAATATTGAAGGTTGACAACTAAAAATTGATAAGAAACTACTAAAAACAATGACCTGAAAATCTATACCTAAATTGACCTGAGACCGAGATCGAGAGGACCGAACGAATTGAAGGACTAGCGGTCCGGTTTCGGTTCGGACATTTCTTATTTCGGTCTCAGTTTAGTTCGGTCTGGATCAGTCTTACGTAAAACCCGACTATTATGTCTTTTTGGACCGGATCGATCGAAGGACCGAACCGGACCGAATACATTCGGTCCCGTCCTCGGTCTAACGTTTTGGGCTAGTTCGGTCTCGGTCCGGTCTTGTTTTGGCCGGTCCGGTCCGATTTTGGACAGTTGATCACCCCTAACCTAAACAGATCTAGATGAGTTTATATGAGTTGGTTATCAAATAAAGTTAGCATAAACATAACTCTTAACATCTTATAAATCTACGCAGGTCATTTCTTAAATTGTTGAAGAATCAAGTTGGATCCAACGGGTTTGCTAGATTAACACTGACGTACAAATTGCCACTTTACCATATAAACACATACAGTTTATTTTTGTTTATTTTATAAAAGAGTTTGATGAACTATTTGTAGTTGGATGCAGGGACGGAATTTGAACACTGTTGGTGAGGGGGCCAACTTGAAAAGTATTTATTTTAGGGGGGATATACACTACGCTGAAATTTTTGTATTAAAAATGATTAAAACCATATCAAAAGGTATAAAATATACATAGGGACAAAAACTTTGAGGGGTCGCAGCCTATCTCGATCCCTTCTAAGTTCCGTCCATAGATGATAAGTTGTAAAATACTAACACAAAGTCAAACACCAAGTGTTTCACATATTTAACTTTTCAGATATGAACATTTATACATATTTAAAAATTAAATGCTCGTTGTCAAGCGATCATTATAGTTATTATTGAAGTAATACCATTTTTTGTTTTTTTAACTCAATTTATAACGCTTTGATCCTTTATGTAATAGATATGTGTGCACATGTTATAAGGGTTAGACTTTGCAGCTAATTAGTAATTTACACATGATCATGTGGTATCTTAAAAGGCAATTATAGTGAAATAAGAATAAGCTTATCTTTTGAACGAGCGAAAAAGAAGTACTAAAAAATGCTTATTAAAGTGTTTGCAAAGTTGTTCGACAGTCCTAAACATAAATTGTTGGTATGCATGAATAACAATTAATCCCTATCTTTAACGATCGTTAGCTTTCTCCGTTAATTCCCACATGTGCCATATATGTGTCGTCCATTTCTAACGATCGTTGACTTTTTTCACGTTTTCGTTCGTTTTTTCACGTTTTCGTCCGTTTTGGACATTTTCGTCCGTTTTCGCACGTTTTTGTCTGTTTTTGCAAGTTTTCGTCCGATTTTGCACGTTTTTGTCCGTTGGCAGTTTTTCGTTCATTTTTCATGTTCTCGTCCGTTTTTACACATTTTCGTCTGTTTTCGCACGTTTTCGTCTGTTTTTACATGTTTTCATCTGTTTCTGCACCTTTTTGTTCGTTTTTGCACGTTTTGGTTTGTTTTTCTCACGTTTTTGCCCATTTTTACACGTTTTCGCCAATTTTTGCATGTTTTCGTTCGTTATTGCATGTTTTCGTCCGTCTTCGCCTGTTTTCGTCCGTTTTTGCACATTTTTGTCTGTTTTTCATGTTTTTGCATGTTTTTGTATATTTTTTTTCACGTTTTCGTTCATTTTTACACGTTTTCGTCCATTTTTGAACGTTTATGTCCATTTTTGCAGGCTTTCGTCCATTTTAGCACGTGCGAAAACGGACGAAAACATGCTAAAATGGACGAGAACGTGCAAAAACATGCAAAATGAGCGAAAACGTGTAAGAACGGGCATAAATGTGAAAAAATGAACGAAAACATGCAAAAACGAACGAAATTGTGCAAAAACGGATGAAAACATGTAAAATCGGATGAAAACGTGCAAAAACGGACGAAAACGTGCAAAGACAAACAAAAACGGACGAAAACGTGCAAAAACGAGCAAAAACGTGCAAAGACAAACAAAAACGGACGAAAACGTGCAAATACGAGCAAAAATGTGTGAAAACAGATGAAAACCTGCAAAACGGACGAAAACGTGCAAAACGAATGAAAACATGCAAAAACTGACAAAAGTGTGAAAAAATGAACGAAAACATGCAAAAACGAATGAAAACGTGCAAAAACGAACAAAAACATGCAAAACGGACAAAAACATGCAAAAACGGACGAAAACGAGTAAAAACGGACGAAAAAGTCCAAAACATGCAAAAACATACGAAAATGTGCAAAAATGGAAGAAAACGCGCAAAACGGACGAAGCCGTGCAAAAACGGACGAAAACATGAAAAAAAACTAATGATCGTTAGAAATGGACGGCACATGTAAGGTATATGTGGGAGTTAACGGAGAAAGCTAACGATCGTTAATGATAGGGATTTGTGGTGTTACCAAACTTCATTATAAGGACTCATGACGCAAAAATGAAAACCAAGGGACTTGCGGTGTTATTTTGGGCAAACCATAGGGACGAACGGTGTAATTTACTCATTTAATTATTTGTCAATGTCGGGTAATATTTAGTAATACAATGAAAAAGACAAGTCGTGGAGATTAATTGTACGTCAAGGTCTCTACCTAACATTTTGTTGGATCATTTTTTCATCTTTTTGGGGGTTGGTAAGGAAGATGGGATCTAGGTGTTTCGTCTTAACTCTCAAGTGTCATGGTCAAAGCTATTAGGGGAGGAGTTTTGAATAAGTATTCTTTGTTCCAGGGGTCTTCATAATTCGGATAATATCTGCGGTAATCGAAAACCGAAAGTGAATTGAACTAGAAAAATAAAACCGAATATGTAACCGAACGTGTCAAAACCGAATTAAATATTCAGTTTTCGGTTCGGTTTTGAATTTGACAAATGATAACCGAACCGAACCAAAAATCAAATTTATTTAATATATGTATTTTTAAATGTTTATATACATAAAAAGATCATTAATTTTTTTTCTTAAAATAAATTAAACACTTTTTAAGATTTAAGTTTTTTTTTTCTTTTTTTTTTAATCTATATAATTAAACTAGTTATAATACCCGCGCACGCGCGGGGTTTTTTCTAAACTTTTCAATAATGTATTTTTATTTATTAAAAAAAAATAGCTTAATTTTTGTTTTTTTGTTTTAATTATGATTTTTAATTTTGATTTATAATTATATCTCATATACATAGTAAAACTTCACTTTCATAGACATGGATTATCTTTATGTACAAAGTTTAACTACCGCTGGTTGAAACCATTCAAAACTATTTTTAGATTCTTGTTACCCAAATCTACACATCTCAACACCTCTTTTAAATATCATTTCACGTATTAGCATGTCAATGGGTTAACACCGTGTGTGTGAAAACATGATAAAGGCTTTCACTTAGCTATGACTTTTGCGAGTTCAGTTGAATATTACTTGGTAACCATCTGATACATACCAATAGATGTTGACTATGATGTGAATGTCCTACTTGCTCACAACTATTAAGAGTAGCACCCACTCTGAATAAGAAGCTTCATGTGGAGAACGAAGAGTGCATAAGTTGCAGGAACCTGAACATGCCCATTAGCCGTCTATAAATTTGGCATGATTTTATGATTGAGTCAAACACCCATAATACAGTACCAACCATGAGCAAGTTCACGGTGTGCATTTCTAGTTTGTTATTTGGTTATCCATTATTCGCCTACAACTTGCATACAATCAATACAAAAAGAGTGTTAAAAAGAAGTGTTGAAAAAAAAACATTCTATCTGTAGAGCAAAGCGTTCCTCAAACATTACATTATGGTCGCGGTAACACTGAAATATTTGATTGTCTCTTGTTCAATACCAAAAGTTTTAATTAGGACGGACAACAATGAACAGTTTCATGATATTAAACAAAATACAAATGATACTCTTAAAAGTCCCACTTCTATTCCTATCTAAACTGCTTATGAGCTTATCTAATGAGTTGGAAGTGAAATAAAAAATTAATGTTCTTAGTAATCAATCACAAACACCCTACAAACATCAACATTGATCTTAAAAGTTGCTCTTATTTACATATGACAAATCCTTTATCTTAAGACTAAATCAAAGCATAATAGTTGGGTCTTACACTATTTAGATTAACGAACATCAATTATCAAATGAATCTAAACTCAAAGATACGGAAGTGATTCTTTGGCAATCTAAAACTACATAACCATCATCTTTTACATTATCCCGTTGTGCACTTTAATAATGGTGAGGTGGGAACATGTTATACCCAACTCAAATACCATATGTATAAATTAATAGAAAAACAAACACATGCCTAATGGTCCATTTATTACTGTAGCAAATTATATTCCATACCCACAAACCTAAGCGCATATAATAAAACCTACTCCTATAACTTAAAACATCGTATGAATTTGAACATCGTATGAATTTTAAAGATTGCATATGAAGAGATATATAGAAAGATCTAAAACCAACATATAACTGCCCTTATTAATTCAACATCTTTCAACAAAGATCACCAAGGTGTGTGTGAATCATATGACTGAGATTTATTGAAACATGAGTGTGTTTTTTTGTGTGTGTGGTTTTGATGTGTTGTTAATGAGTGAATAAGATGATGAGTCCGCTTTATTAAACAAATTTACAATTTTTGGCTTCTATTATGAGATAATTGCATTGAGACCCATGTGTTTGGTTCCTTTTTGTATATATGATTATACAAAAACGTTTTTTTAACGATTGTCAGGTAAAATAGGAAATAATTAGTTAATTTATTTTAAATCTTTTTTTTTAAATAACAATAATTAAATTATTTCTTTATAAGGAAATATTCTTTTTTTTCAAAATGAAAAAGTACCCACTAGAGGTTTTGTTTTATTATATAAAAGATTTAAAAAATATATATATTATGTAATTCGGGTTATTCGGGTCAACCCGAAAACCAAACCAAATTCAAATTCGGTTTTCGGTCCGGTTAAGTACAATTTGAATTCGGTTCTACCCAAAAAATATTTTAACCGAACCAAATAAATCGAACAACCCAATAACCGAATCGATGAACACCCTTAATTTGTTCAAAGAAAAACTCATGTGTCGTGCTTAATTTTGTTTGGTACATAATAGAGGTGTCCATCAAACCCAAAAAGCCTGTTAGCAGAAGCCCAATTATAGGCACATTTAATGTTCAGTCTTGTAAAGCCCAAATTTAAGCCAGATTAGCTTGTGAGCAAAAAGAATATATGTTTCACCCGCACCTTAGAGAGCTAGGTGCAATGTGTTATAGGCGACACTTATGGCATTAGTCACAAACAACTTTTTTAAAACTATAGTCAAGGTAGAACCTTCTTCATGATTTGTTAATTTCTTTAAGAGCTGCAATCTTTGGAAAGCTGAGATTGTTGATTGCGGCCTGACAACGTTCATAGCAGCATGGGCAGTTGCCTTCACATTAAATAAGAACACAAAACGATCAGAACTAATTTTGAGATTGAACTTGAGTAAAAAAAATTTAAAGACTGTCGCAAAGTTATCTACCTCAAAGTAGGAATTGAAGTTTAGACACAAAAGTAAATGCCTAAGAAAAGGGGCTCGTTGACTACCAGCAAGCATGCTGCTACGTAATATTGTGTACGAGGAATTTCATTTTTTGCTATATTCCTGTAGGAAAGGACAACATTAAATAAATGTGATGAAATTCACCTCTCGTTATTGTCCGATTCAAGCTATGTTTTCTCTCTAAAGTAAATGAGAAAATAGGTTATGAGGAAACGGGTCAAATTGGTCTTTTTGGGTCAAACGGGTCGAAAGCCAGGCAGGGGCGGAGCCAGAACTTTTTTGTCGAGGGGGCAAAATATAATAATGTCTCTCGACGTATTTCTGCTCTTTTATTGTAATTCTGCCCCCCCCCCCCCCCCCCCACGGACCCGAATTTTCTAGTTGTACGAGTTCCTAAAACTTCACTCTCTATTTCTC